>CAJQZJ010031933.1:1667055-1688747 GCA_907164525.1 Lophiomys imhausi | reverse complement strand
ATCATCCCCTACTCAAAATCATCCCCTACTCAAAATCATCCCCTACTAAAGTACTATTTGTTTTTGTGGAGCTGGGGGTTGAACCTAGGACCTGGTCAATACCAGGAAAGGGTTCTACCACTAAGCAACATCCCAAGCCTATGGATCTTCCTTTCTTTCCTTTCTTTTGTTAGATAGGGTTCCTCTGTGTAACAGTCCTGGCTGTCTTGGAACTCACTATGTAGACCACAGACCAGGCTGACCTTGAACTCACCTGCCTCTGTCTCTCGAGTGCTGGGATTAAAGGCCTGTGTTACTGCCTGGCGAGAGGTGGATTTTTTTCTTAAAGATTTATTATTTATTATTATGTATACATTGTTCTGAATTGAAGTATGTATGCCTGCACGCCAGAAGAGGGTACCAGATCTCATTACAAATGGTTGTGAGCTACCATGTGGTTGCTGGGAATTGAACTCAGGACCTCTGGGAGAGTGGCCAGTGCTCTTAACCTCTGAGCCATCTCTCCAGCCCTGAGAAGTGGATCTTTTAAGTTGGGAAAGTTGGGGAAACACATGTGCAAGGAGGGGCCTGTCAGTCTTCGATAGAATGTTGGCAACTTTGCCAAGGGGATGAGCTCGATCCCCAAGTTGCTGGGTGTGCACGGTCACTCCTGGCCCAGGGGTAACGGCCTGCCCTGGGGAAGGTGCCATGGAGCTCTTACTGGGACACCTCTGCGATGTGCTTGTGGCGCAGCGTGATCCAAAGGTCATCATCCTCATCCAGAAGCACCTCTTTCACCCGTGCCTCTCCAATGCCGCTGGTCTCATACCTGCAGGAGACAAGACCTGGGTCGCACCCACATTCCCATGGCATGTCCTGTGCCCCCTTGAATTTTTTCTTTGTTTCATGAGACAGGATTTCCTGTATCCCAGGCCAGCTTCAGACTCCCTAAACAGCTAAGGCAGGCCTTGAGCTCTTAATCCTCCTGCCTTTATCTCCCAAATGCTGAGATTACAGGTGTGCACCTCCACGCCCAGATGTCTCTTTTGGTTTTTAGGGATGACACCTGTTTTCCCCAGCTGCCAGGTGATCCCAGGTGTGGCTCTTAATACCACTGACCACCTGACAGGCCGGCCAGGTCACCTGGGACAGTGCAAAATGGGCAATTCCCTGGGCAAGGAGAAAGTGCTCTGCTCAAAGCTAGGAATTTGGGAGCTGTGCTTTACCTCAGAGCTGGGAGGTCCAGGGCCTGAGGCAGTTATATGTGAGTCTAGAGTTACACAGAGAAGAAAGACTGCATGTCTGTTTGTCTCTCCCTGGGGAAGGAGAGGATACACCTGCAAATGTAAGGTGCCTGAAAGGTTTCCAGCAGCTTCTGCAATTTGTCCTTAGCATATTATTACACATGGAATAGTAAATGGCCAGAGGAGGCAAGAATCCCAGGAACCAAACAGGAGAAGGGCTGAAAACCATGAATATTTTTAGAAGTTTCATTTTTATGATTAACTAATTAATTAATTAATTAATTGAGACTGGGTGCCTCTATGTTGTCCTGGCTGTACATAAGCAAGTAGGGACTTGCTTACATAGGCCAGGCTGGCCTTGAACTCACAGAGATCCTCCTACCTCTGCCTCCCGAGTGCTGGGATTAAATTAGTGTGACACTACACCAGCATAACTTTCATTTTTAAAAAAGATGTTATTTATTTCATTTTATGTGTATGAGTGTTTGTCTGTATGCATGTATGTGTACCATGTGCATATCTGGTGCCCATAAGGGCAGAAGGAGGTGTCAGTTCCCCTGGAACTGGAATTACAGTTTTAAGGCAACATGTGGGAACTGAGCCCTGTCCTCTGCAAGAGTAGCAAGTGCTCTTAGCCACTAACCCGTCCCTCCAGCTCTACAATCACCAGCCCTAGAATCGCTTTGTTTATGTTGTGTGTTGTCAACATGTCCATGCACCATGTGTATGCCTGGTGCTTGTGGAGGCCAGAAAAGGGCGTCAGATCCCCTGGAGCTGGAGCTACAGATAGTCATTAGCTACCATATATGTGCTGGAGTCAAATTCAGGGCCTCTAGAAGAGCAGACAATGCACTTAACACTGAGCTACCTTTCCTGCCCCAGAACCATTATTTTAAAGCCATCTTTGTTGTTAGACAGGGTGTCACAAAAGTTGTCCAGACTGACCTCAAACTCATGACCCTCCTGTCTCCGGCTCCTGAGTACTTAGATTATAGGCAGGTAATTTTTTTCCCCCGAGATAGGGTTTCTCTGTGTATCCCTAGTTATCCTGGAACTCACTCTGTAGACCGGGCTGACCTTGAACTCAAGAGATCTGCCTGCCTCTGCCTCCCAAGTTCTGGAATTAAAGGCATGTGCCACCACACCTGACAATATTTCTTTTTTTTTTTTTGGTTTTTCGAGACAGGGTTTCTCTGAATATCTCTGGCTGTCCTGGACTCGCTTTGTAGACCAGGCTGGCCTCGAACTCACAAAGATCCGCCTGCCTCTACCTCCCAAGTGCTGGGATTAAAGGCGTGCGCCACCACCGCCCGGCTAATATTTCTTATAATGAAGAAATCAGTTCCACGGCACAGAATGTTCAGTTAGGAATCCTGTTGAAATATTTTACCATAGTCATATTTTGTGATCTGTAATTAAGAACTTTCAATTCTGAGTAAGACACACATAAAACCAGCCTGTCAACACATCTAAGAACTGAAGCTATGAACCAAATGTGAGCTAGGAAAAAAAGACCTAATGTTCTGACCTGTCAGCAGGCGCCTAGAAATGTCACATGGATTGAGGAAACCCACAGAAAGCCTCATAGGCTTGTCTAAGAAACTGTGTCAATGTGTGCACTTTCCCTAATGTTGAACACATTCTTTTTGGGGGGCTGGAGAGATGGCTCAATGGAAAAAGCACTTGCCACAAAAGTTCAGGTACCCAGAGCCCACATCACCATGGGGCAGGCATGGCAGCCATCTGTAATCCAGCACAGGGGTGGCAGAGACAAGGCGGTGCCTGAGGTAAGCTAGAAAGATAGACTGGCCAAAATGGGCAAGTAAAGACCTTGCCTCAATAAAGCAAAAAAGCAGTATTTTAAAAATGCCATCTTGCCGGGTGGTGGTGGCGCACGCCTTTAATCCCAGCACTTGGGAGGCAGAGGCAGGCGGATCTTTGTGAGTTCGAGGCCATCCTGGTCTACAAAGTGAGTCCAGGACAGCCAGGGCTACACAGAGAAACCCTGTCTCGAAAAACCAAAAAAAAAAAAAAATGCCATCCAACATCAATTATGGGCCTACCTTTTTGTACACACACATGCCTATCACACATGACATACACACATACTACACACACATACAAAAGGATGAAAATTAACAACCACAAAAACATCCTTTTTCTTAGAGGAATTCTCGTTGTCTGCAGAGCTAGTCACTTTGGACCTTGTCACTTAATACTTACTTGTAAACATCATTTTCGATAGGCAGCAGGTCGTAACTCATAGCCTGAAAAGTCAATTCATGAAGCACAGGGGAGCTGGGGTCAAAGCCACGATCCAAAATCAGGAGCTGGGACCGTGCCTTGTCGGGACCCTGGCAAGAAACAGGGAGCTGCTTCAAAAGCCACCCAACCAACTAGTGGAGCTTCTTTGTTACAGGGCAGGAGGAAGCAAGCTCTGGGGAGCATTCCATGAAAACAGCAACGGGCACTGTACTTGCTGCTTGACAAGACTGCTACAACTCTAGGTGTGGCACAGGTTTACCAAGGGCCTTCTGGCACAGCCCTGAAGCTGGGGCCAAAGGGAGCTCATGCAACAGAGTACCAGCTCACTGTCTGGAATGCCCAACACTGAGAGGTCCAATTACACGTCCACAGCACTAACAGAACTGTGTCTAGGGGAATCAGCTAGGGCCCAGCTCTGTATCTCAATGGCAGTTCTGGTTCCTGAAACCTACATATGTGTTAAAAGTACACAGAACAGTGCACACATGGAGAACATGCAAAGCCACACTGAGGTGCAAAGACTGCACCACTGTGAACTTGCTACCCTTGCTTTTTGCTACTGGTGAGTTCCCTGCACATTCAGGGCTGAAGCTAGGAGTACCAGCAAGTAGGAATGAGCTGGCCACCCTAGCCATGCTGAGCGTTTCTGCATCAGCCTGCCCCAGGGGCCCTGGGCACTCCACTAGAGACAGGAAAAGCAGCCCTCCTCACATATGCTCGGTGAGCTGCAGGGCCAGGCTGGCCCGAGGTCTGCCACATAAACACTATTTGCTCAGAATGAGAACCTGTGGTCCAAGGCCAGACTTACCTCCCCCATTGTTGGGTCATCAGCTTTATAAGCGTCCAGCTTGTCCTGGATAAGCTGAGCCAGCAAGGCATTGTCCTTGTATTCCCTGACAAAAGGAGAAAGACAGAGGGTGAGCTACCTGTGCACCCACATACTGTGCAAGTGGCTCTGGGCAGAACACAGGGTGGGGCAGGGGGGCAGGGGAGGTGGGAGCACGGTCTATATTAGAATTTTTACAGTAAGAATGTACCCACGTATGTGAGGCATGGTGGCACTTGGGAGGCTGAGGAAGGAAAGCCACCATGAGTTTAAGGCTAGCTTGGCCTATGCAATAAGACACTGTCTCAAAAGTAAACAAACAAACCAACCCGTATACTTCATATGTAGTTTAAAGAGAAAAATGAAACATTCAGCTTAGTGCCCGGCCTGTATATGATCTTCCTCCATCCTTCTAGCCTATGTGGAAGCAGAAATAATCTTTGCTCCATTCAAACCCCCTTCCCTCTGGTAGAAGATGACAGGGCTGCAATCTATGCCCTCACCAACCTCAGTCCCTCCACAGCTCTGTTCCTGCTACTGCGTCAGGAAGATGGCTAAGGCCCCATTCTTAATGTGTACCTGTGTTTTTCTATGGTTCCAAGCTTCAGCAGACCAGAAAATAAGGGCAGGTTCAGCCCGTGGCCCTTAGAAACGGTCAGCTCAGAGCCATGTGCTGGCAGCTGCTGGCCTCACGCATCGGCTGGGCCTGAGATACACAGAGCCCCTCTGCTCCTCAGACCACAGCTGCCACCACAGCCTAGGCCTCTGGCCTTACTGGTTCCTTCTGCTTCTCACCCTGACGCCTGCTCAGTTCATCTTCTCCTAAAGCTCTGATTCACTCCCCTGTCCCAACCTCTCAGGAGGGCTCAGGAAATTATCCCTGCCCTACATGGTTACTGTGCCAGACTACACCTGCCCTTTGATTTCCCAAAGCCATCCTGTGCACCAACAGCAAGAGCCAAGGGCCAATGCAAATGCCCTCACCCTTTCTCACCCATTTGGGGCAATCTGGACCCATTCTCCGAGACCTGCTACGTAAGCACTGTAACAGGCAGCCCCACCCTGTCCTGGGCTGTGGGGCCTTGTGAATGCCTCCCACACATGCTGTGTCCCTCACCACCTGCCCTCCATCTGGAGCGTGAGGTTGTCTGTGTCCTTAGCTTTAGGTCCCCTCAGCACTCAGCACACAGCAAGTGATGAGTCAATGACTTCATAAAACCCAAAGACTGGGCACTGCAGAGATGGCTTAGAGGTTAGGAACACATATTGCTCTTCCAGAGGACCCAAGTTCAATTCTCAGCACCCACATCAGGTGGCTTACAATTGCCTGAAACTACAGCTCCAGGGGATCTGACATTCCTGGCTTCTGAGGGTGCCTGTACTCGTGCATGTACCAACATACAGACAGACACACACACCACTAAAGATAAAATGTCTTTATCATAGATTATGTTATTATATAGTATGTCTTTACTACATCTTATACTATTAAAGGTAAAACTAAATCTTTTTATTTTTAGATTTTATTTATTGCTTTATTTTATTTTTCTTAAAGATTTATTTATTTTTATGTGCACTGGTGTTTTGCCTACATGTATGTCTGTGTGAGGGTGTCAGATCCCCTGGAACTTGAGTTACAGATAGTTGTGAGCTGCCATGTGGTTGCTGGGAACTGAACCCAGGTTCTCAAGAAGAGCAATCAGAGCGCTTAACTGCTGAGCCATTTCTCCAGCCTCTATATTTTGGTTTTTCGAGACAGGGTTTCTCTGTGTAGCCCTGACTGTTCTGGAACTTGCTCTGTAGACCAGGCTGGAGAGATGACTTTGTGGAATTGGTTCTCTCCTTCCATCTTTTCATGGGTCTAGGGACTGATGTTGGGTATTTGTGGGACACAAAAGATGCCATGCAGAGCAGTTTAGCATGCTGTCTTACCCACGATACCGCACAGCTGGGTACTCCTTCAGGGTGGCACACAGGGTGGCAATCTGCTCTGCCAGACGCTCTAGTATAGGATTCTTCATCTGAGCCTTGTGAGGGCTGTAGAAGCTTTGAAAGGAGTCAGAAGAGTCCAGGGAATACACCTAGGGGGAAGAAATCACGCAGGATGTGTAAATCCCAGCAGTGAGCTGCTGGAGTGTCTGTTACCCTGATGGCCCGCTGTACGCTTTTGTTTCTCCCAGTGCCAGGCACTTCAACCATTAGTGACCACAGCATCCCTGTCCCAAGGAGTCTGTCACATAACAGGGGAAGACAAACATTAAACACAACACAAGTAAATTGTATGGGATCAAGAACTTGACAAGTAGCTGAGGAAAAGAATAAAGCAGGCTAAGAATGCCCTGATGGCTTGGGGTATGGTGCCTGGACCCATCGGGGAGGGAGGTCTGAGAAGGGTTTCGAAGAGGTGAGGTGTTTACTGCCAGCAGATTTCTGTGAGGAGAGAAGGATGATGCTGAGGATCGCAGGGTGTGTGCACCTGGGGTGTCCAAGGAGGTCAGTGCAAGGGTTCATAGGCTAATTGCAGTTTGCTGAAGACAGGATGTTATTAAACCTATAAAAAGCTCCCTTATTTGCCCACAGTTGTGGCACAATCTCTGGATCATCCAATGTTTATTAAAAGCAAACTGCTCTAAGTACTCTCCTCCTCCTGCTCCTCCCACCCTTTTTGTAACAAGCTGTAAAAGTCAGAATTCTCTCTTTAAGACGGAGGGCATCGACTATCAAGATTCTCTCAAGTTCGCGTAAACTCCCTGGACCTCCTTTTAAAAGTGATTATCATTACCATTATAATTATTATGATTACTGAGACTGGGCCTTACTCTGTAGTTAGGTTGACCTGAAACTCACTACTCAGTTCAGGCTGGCCTTGGATTTGAGGTACTTCTCTAACCTCAGACTCATAAGTGCTGGGATTACAGGGGTGACCTTGAACTCACAGAGATCTGCCAGCTGCCTGCCTCCTGAGTGCTGGGATTAAAGGTGTGCTACTAAGCCTGGCAAAAAGTGATTTTAAAAACTTAATACTTTCTTATGTTCTTGAAAAATACTCTGGCTATACGTAGTTAAGCTGAATTTTGTTTAATTCGGTGATGATGGGTTTTGAAGGAAGCTGGTAAATATATACAGCTCTCCAGCAGGAGTCAGGCTTCAGGGCAAGCGAAAAGGCAATGAGCCAGCTCTCACTGTTCATGCTGTACCTGTTCCCTCTCTTCTTTCTTTTCTTTTTTGGTTTTTCGAGACAGGGTTTCTCTGTGTCCAGGTTGGTCTTGAACTCACAGAGATCCACATCCCTCTGCCTCCTGAGTACTGGGATCAAAGTACCACCACGCCCCGAAATTACAGACAGCTGTGAACTGCCATGTGGGTGTGGGATTTGAACTAGGGTCCTTTGGAAGAGCAGCCAGTGCTCTTAACCTCTCTCTTTTTTTTACAGACAGAGTTTCATGTAGCCCAGTCTCACCTCAAAGTTGTTCTATAACTGAGGATGGACCTTGAACTCCTCATCTTCCTGCCCCCACCCTCTTCCCAAGTGCTAGGAACACAAACTTGTACCTCACTTTATAAAAATCCATCTAGGGCTGGAGAGGTGGCTCAGCGGTTGAGAGCACTGGCTGCTCTTACAGAGGTCGTGAGTTCAATTCCCAGCAGCCACATGGTGGCTCACAACCATCCATAATGAAATCTGGGGCCCCCTTCTGGCCTGCAGATATACCTGCAGACAGAACACTGTATACATAATAAATGTTTAAAAAAAAAAATCCAACTAAAGGCTTCGTGAGCTCTAGGCAAACACTCTAGCAGCTGAGCTACATGTAGCCCCCACCTAACAATAGGCTACTCTGTAGTTTCAGGAGCTGATCTATAAAGATCGAGGAGACATCTTTCATCAGTACAGAGCAAATACGAATCCTGTGGCTTTTGATTCCTTTTGCCAGGAGAAAACATCTGGAAAAGCCCTAAAAATACTCAAATACATTTCATATATTCTCTCTCTCACAGTCAACTTTACCTTTGTGGACCTAAAAGCTTTATTTTTTTCCCACGGGGAGGACTTTGCTCTTGGAACCTTCAGGCGAGGGTGAGTGAATGCTCACAGCTGATGACGGAGGTGACCATCTGTTCCCTCAGCACATGACAAGCTGGGGTTATTGCCAATTAAAACAGACTTCTTTGCAGCAGATGGGGTACTCTTGTCTCTGCCCTCCCTTTTCCCTCTTTTAGGGACAGCTACTTTGGGTTATTCAGGGGTCAGTGAAGGGGCGTGAGCAGCAGTCAATGGTGACCAACAGTAAGAGCAGGTGAATGAGATAACAGCATTGGGCTGTCCCTTAAATAAACGCCCGCACAGAACAAGTCACTGGGTGACCCAGAATATGATCCCTTCCCCTCCCGACTCTGGCAGAACAGCTGGGAAACAGGCCGCACGCACCTGGGACTCATAGGGGAGAAATGCAATGTTGATTTCCGTCAGTGTCTTGATGACTTTGGCTGCTCGGGATTTTACCAGCTCATTAAAGAGGGCATCTGGACATGCTGCAAGAATGAGAAAAGACAGTGGGGTTTCCTAGCATCCATCTGTCGGTTCGGCCATGACGTCATTGTGCCTTTCATGTCACTCAGACTTTTAAATGGGCATGGAGCGATAATCTCATCCCATCCTCAGATATCTAGCACCTTGAGTTATAGAAACGGGAAACCATGTACAGGGCCCTCAACACAGCAAACAGAAACAGACTGAGATACACAAGCTAATAAAGAGTATTTGCTGATCCCAGGGAAAGGAGAGCAAACAACAGAAGTCATTAAGAAAGGGTGAGGAAGATAGTGCCACATATCTGATATATGATTTTTTTTTTTTTTTTAGGTTTTTCGACACAGGGTTTCTCTGTGTAACAGCTCTGGCTGTCCTGGAACTCACTCTGTAGACCAGGCTGGCCTCGAACTCACAGAGATCCGCCTGCCTCTGCCTCCCAAGTGCTGGGATCAAAGGTGTGCGCCACCACGCCCGGGCTATGACATGATTTATGATAAGGAGAAAGGTGACTAACAGCAACAGTACAGGAGGCCCCCGCTGGGCCACGATGCCCTCCTGACCAGAGAAACAGCTTGAGGGGCCATGGGGCGTCTTACTGGTTGATGGTCACCAGTGCTGTGTTCCCTGCTTCTTTTTTTTGTCATCTGCAAGGCTATATTCCTTCCTACTCCTTTTCTGTGTTCTCAGGGGTGGCCTGTGGGGTTACCCTGGGGGAGAAGATGGGGTGGAGTCTACTAGTTTCTCTCTGTAGCTATCTGCTCCTAACACATATCCATACACAAACCAGCACAAAATCAGAGAGCCAGCTCTGGAGCAGCTGACTGGGACTGTTATAGTCTGAAGACCTCAGGAAACAACCCACAGCCTAGAGACACCTGACCAGCTACATAAGGCAGCACCAAAGACATTCTTCTTGTCAGGAAGCCCTATGTCCCCAGAGGAGGAGCTTGGTGGGTAATTTATCATTAGAAAAACAGTGTGTGTGTGTGTGTGTGTGTGTGTGTGTGTGTGTGTACATTTGTGCCTTTTTGTTTCTTACATTGCTTATCTTCTGAAGAGAGAACATATTGTAACTACAGTACAAGCCACTTCTTCGGCTGCCCTGACTTGGTTACGGCTCAGAGGAGCCGTGAGGTGAGGAAAGGCGGGCCTGGGCCGGCAGGGGCAGCTCTCAGTACTTACAGTCTGTGAAGAACACATGTGCGGCACGGTATTTAGCAGTTGGTGGGTCCTTAAAGTCACTGATGAGAGAGTGGACAGACTGTGAAGAGGAAAGAAAGGGGGGGGGCATTAAATTCAATTTTAGAAGCCGGTGCGACCCATTTCTGACTCACTCCACTGGCTTCAGGATCCCTACACTGCAGCAAGGGTTTCTGCTTTGTGACTCCAACACTTGTGTTTGGTCATAACCAGGCCCTGAGCACTCAAAGAAGGATTATTCCAGAATGTGGTTCACTCCAGAATGGCAGGGTCAGTGCTCCTGGACCCACAAAAGTGTTCAGACCCTTCCAGAAGATTCATATTGACGATGCTCTGGCAGTTTGGTGGCAGAAAGTTACCTGAAAGCCAGTTTTTGAAAGTGAAAACAACACGTGAAAAACAGGGGATTTTTTTTTTTAATATAAAAGAGCCCTTAGGGTTTCTACTGCTGTGCTAAAACGCCATGACCAAGAGCAACAGGGGGAGGAGAGGATTTATTTTAGCTGAGAGCTAAAATATTGCTGTCAATTGCTGAGGGAAGTCGGGCAGAAACCTGGAGGCAGGAGCTGAGGCAGGGGCCATGGAGGAGGGCTGCTGATTGCCTTGCTCTCTTGCTCAGCCAACTTTTGAAAAAACATACTATCAGGCTGGATTCTCTCTCGGTAGTAACCAATCAAGAAAACGCCCTAAGCTTGCCTGCAGATCTCTGTCTGATGGAGGCAGCTTCTCAATTGAAGTTCCTCTTTCCAGATAACTCTAACTTGTACCAAATTGACAATGCCCCCCCCCAAAAAACCCCAAACAAAACATCTGGCAACAACTGTCAGCCAGAGGGAGGGAGATGGTCCTTGCACAGATATGATTTGAACCAAGAGGAACAAATCCAGCTTGAGTACAAGCTGGATACTGAAGAAATAAACCTCAAAAAAACAAAAAAATGCCAAAGCCTGGAGGTAGATGAACCTGGAAGGCGCGAAGGGAACTAGAATAATGAGAGGCGTGTTCAGTGTGCCAGCTGTGGCACTTCCTAAGGCTTAACACGTGCCTTACTTCTCACACTGCACAAGGGTCCCCACCCTGCCTGCCTGGGACACCATGCTTAAACAGAGCAGCGTGTCAAATGCATGCTTAACCTAGAAATGTCAGGAGCCCCATGCCACAGAGCCTAAGCCCAAAGTCTCAGGGGGTTTTGGGGACACTGAAGGATTTACCTTCTCGGAGGGGGTGATGAGGTACACGGCCTCTAGGCTGGGGAGCGGCTCTCTGCGCTTGTTGATGTCCTCCACAACTAGACAAAGACACAGCCCACAGTGATTAAGAAAACTAAAAGCTATTCCGGCCCGGCCCTCAGATTAGCAGACAAGCCTGTGAGTGCTCTCGCCCTTCTTTAAGAGCCATGTTCCCTGGAAATGAAGCCCACTGCTTCACTTCACCTGAGATGTTAGAAACCCTGAAATCTTACCCCAGTAGGTCCTCCCCACTCCAGCTTACATTCTTTGGCCTGTTGTGAGAGGAAGGGCTGTACTACGCCCTTTGCCACTTCGGTTTCTCCTCATCTGATGGACCCCCCAGAATTGCTTTTGAATTCCATGATGGGTTTATCTGTCAACAACTATCTTGAGCTGGAGATAGGGTTCATGGTGTCGAGCACCTGCCCAGCACCCTGTGGCCGGAGGTTCAACTGCCGGGCTCTGCACACCCAGGCACCGAGCAGATGCTTTGCCGTGCACTCTAAATGGAGCGTTGCGAATACATCGTCCATGTGACTACACTTCTTCCAACAGCTCCAAGATGAAGCAAAACCAGGGGCTTTGGTCTACATAGTTTCTTTATAGACACAGAGCAGGTATTGTAGACCTGCTGGCCTTAAATTCAGAGGTCTTCCTGCCTCTGCCTCCTGAGTGCTGGGATTACAGAGGTGAGCCACCACACCAGGCTAGCTCACATGATTACGTACGTAGCCAGCACTTTACTGTCTGAGGCATCTCCTCAGCCATTTTCTTTCTGTCGTTTGTGTTTATCAGATTCAGTAGTGTAACTGTGAGCAGTAAGAGGTTGCCTGTTTCCATTGCTGTAAGATATGCTGCAGTGTAGCCATTCTACTCTCTCTCTCTTGACACATCTCACTCACAGCCCAGCCTGGGCCCAAACCTCACTACATAGCCAAAGCTACTCTTGAATTTATGATAATCCTCTTGACTCCAGAGTGTTGAGATTACAGGCATGTGCCACCACATCTAACCATTTTCCTCTTTTTTCCTAATTGTTTAATACTTGTTTCCTTATTGAGTTAGTGTGTTATGTGCGTGCGTGCATGCATGTGGAGGTCGGAAGAAAGACCTACGGAAGTTAGTTCTCTCCTTCCACCAAGCCATATCACCAGCCTCAACCTTTCTACACTTGATGGGTGTTTTGGCTGTTTCCATGTAGGCCTCTTGTTTTCTTTACGATTTATTTATTTATTATATATACAGTGTTCTGTCTGCAGGTTGCTTGCAGGCCAGAGGAGGGCACCAGATTTCATTATGGATGGTTGGGACCCACCATGTGGTTGCTGGGAATTGAACTCAGGACCTCTGGAAGAGCAGTCAGTGCTCTTAACCACTGAGCCATCTCTCCAGCCCCCATGTAGGCCTCTTGTAGCAACAGTCTGTGAACACTCCTGCTCACGTTTGCTGGGCACATGCCTGAGTCGGTTCACAATACACATCTAGCC
This sequence comes from Lophiomys imhausi, assembly GCA_907164525.1. Classification (NCBI taxonomy): domain Eukaryota; kingdom Metazoa; phylum Chordata; class Mammalia; order Rodentia; family Muridae; genus Lophiomys; species Lophiomys imhausi. Next base: position 1,675,983 of record CAJQZJ010031933.1, on the reverse strand, counting down.
CTGAGCCTGCTAGGTCACAAGGCACACACACTTTAAACTTTATCACGCGTTGCCAAGTGCTTTATGGAGCAGCTGCACTGATGGACATTCCATCCCACTGGGGATTCCGTTTTTCTACGCCTCACTGAGCTTACCGACCCTAATCTGGAGTACACAAGAGTCTTGAGTCCCTCATCATTATGAAGGCAGGAACTTCTCACATATATATCAGATATCTGGGTTTCTTCCTTAAGTATTTGAATTTTTTTTGTTTGTTTTCTCTATGGGTAGAGTGCCATTTTTTCAAAAATGTTTATTTTTAAGTTATCTATACATAGGTGTGTGTCTGTGTATGGGTTTGTGCCCATGAAGGCCAGCAGAGGGCACCAGATTCCCCTGTAAGTCACCTAATGTGGGTGCTGGGAACTGAACCTGGATCCCCTGAAAGAGCAGCATACACTCTTAACCACTGAACCGCCATCTCTCCAGCCCCGTCTCTTTTCTCCATCTGACCCTTCTATTTGTCATTCCTTTAGCATGCATTAAGGACTGCCCAGTGCTGCATTCTGTGAGGGCTCCAGTCAGGAACTGGGAGCTTTGAGCGCCACAGGGGCTTACAGTCTTACCACATGGGTTGCTGGAAGCATATAAATTCACAGGACAGTAATGAATAGGGAGGGTACAGCATGCTGCCAGGGAAGGTGGAGAGTGCCATGCTCACTTGTGATCCCCTCGGTCATGATGTCTGTCATCTTGCAGCAGGAGGATAGCATCCTCATGCTTAACTGGTCCACCACCAGTACCTGGAAGGGAGAGAATAGCTCAGGGCTGCACAGTTCCCATCCTTGTCTCTCACTGACTTCCTGTAGGAGGCTTCCAGAATATTCTGAATGTAGAATGTGGGAGAAGCAGTTACCTATGGCCCGCAGGTATGCTGGGATACACAGTCGCTTTTGCTTCCCTTCTTCACCTTCCAGTGTTTACTCTCAGTGACTTGACTTCATACACTTTAAAAGTACTCACAAGCACTTATACGAAATGAAGTAAAAAGGGGAGGAATCGCGCATGGCACCAGCCCTCAGAGGCATTCCTCTCTGGGGGTATTTTCAGCTCATAACTTGCTCTTGAGGGAGATGGGCTAGTGTTCGCACACATGGTGGTTCATGGGGCTCAGTGCAGCTACTGTCCGGGTCTCCGCCTTTGCCAGCACACATCTCAGTCTAGCCTGGAAGCACAGGAATGTTCCACCCCTGCCGTGTGCACCTCATCCTTCCTGTGTCCTTCCATCCCACAGTGGAGAGAAAAAGCCAACGGTACAAACAAGGCCTTTTCCTCTCCACGATATTAAACAAGAAGCCCTGAGCATGAGACCTGTCAGCACAGATGGCCCCCAGTCAGAAAGCTTTGCCCGTCGGCTTCATCTGAGGAGGCAACTGGAACTTGCCATGCCTACAAAGCCCTGCCTGATGGAAAGGGTGACAGACATGCCTACGAGTTCTCACTAGACGGCCTCCCCTCTAGAACCTGTGAGAACTGAAACAGAACCCCACAGGCTCAGAACTGGGCTTCAAAGCCCTCCTTCAGTTCCCAGGCCCAATGAACCTGAGCACGTGTGGGCTCTTGACCCCAGGGACATTTGAAGTCCAAATGGACAGTGGAGGCCCCTTCACGGGCACACGAAGAAGTTCCAAAAGAGTCCCAGGAGTCCTGAGACTGCGTAGCAGTGTGATGCCTACCTCAGAGACCTTTACCTGCTCAACCGTCTCGCTGGCTCCATGTCTGGGAAGAGACTTCTGAACCAAGCTCACACAAATGCCATACTCAGTCCCAGGAAAAGTTCTCATTTCTGTCAACTCCCCCCCCCAACTCCAACTTTCTACTTTCTTTGCTTTTGTGTGTGTGTGTGTAGGTTGGGGAGCATGTTTGTATGTATGTGTTCATGTGTGTGTATGAGGGAATGCGCATGCTGATGTCAGGTGTGCTCTTCAACACCTCTCATGTTGTTTACTGGGTCAGCATCTCTTGCGGATCCCAGAACTCACTGGCTCTGCTAGTGCAGTTAAGCAGCTTGCCCAGAGAGCCGGTCTCTACTTCCTAAGTGCTGGGATCACAAGCGGGTCACCATCCTGCCCAGCTTTCTTGTATGTCTGTGGGGACGTACACACCTGCACAGCATGGGCCTCACCCACTGAGCCATCTCCCCAGCCCCTTGATGCACCTTCCATCTTTCCTTACGTACATGAACTCACCTTTAGGGTCAGAAATGTTACTCACCTTCCACTCCCCCTTCTTCTTGACCTTCTTGATCACATCATGCATGATCTCTAAAAAAGGAAAAAAGGGGAGAGGGAAGGAAGGAGAGAAGGAGAGAGAGATGTGTTACTGTAATTTCAAAGACTTCCACAGCCGTCTATTAGACTAGGGCATCTTCCCCAGGCCTTGCTCCTTCAGGCGTGTAGTTCGGCCATCTGTCCACAGAGCACCATCACCCACCACGGAGGCAGCTCTTCTCCCGTTTCCTTAATTCACTGGTTCACAGACATTTTGGTCTCAGGTCTTCTTTATGCTTTTCAAGACAAAGGACCCCGAGACTGTCTATATGGGTAAGTAACCACAGGCGGTAAGAGCTAAACTGAGCTAGCATGAACACACATCTGTAATTCCAGAACCTGGGGCCCGGAGTAGGCAGATTCAGAATCTGAGGCCAGTCTGGGACACAGAGGTAGTAGGATGCTATCCTGGACAATACAGGAAGATACTGTTCCAAAAGCAAACAAAAATAAACTGAAAAAATATTAACCAATGTATTTAAAATAAACCAGTGTATGTTAACATAAATAGTATTTTAGTGAATGAACAGTAACTGTGTTTTCTTCAGTTAAAAAAATCCTAGGCAGAATGCTGGGCTCTTACATCTTTGTAACTCTCCTTAACGTCTGGCTTCACACAGGACAGCTGTCTGTCCTTTCTGAACCCAATCCGGATGCCTGGAATCAGGTGACATCTGGGAAGGGCTCAGAAGAGCATGAAAAGGATGCCCTCAGCCGGGCGGTGGTGGCGCACGCCTTTAATCCCAGCACTTGGGAGGCAGAGGCAGGCGGATCTCTGTGAGTTCGAGGCCAGCCTAGTCTACAAAGTGAGCCTAGGACAGCCAGAGCTGTTATACAGAGAAACCCTGTCTCGAAAAACCCAAAAAAAAAAAAAAAAAAAAAAAAAAGAAAAGGATGCCCTCAGAACCTTCCTATGGAGACAGCTGTGATCTGGGTGCCACACACACACACACCACACCACCTCCCACTCCTCCCCACGCCAGGATATTAGATTTGAGAACCACTGCCGTAAGTAGGCAAAAGGCTCCGACCCAGTCTCATGCCCAAGAGTCCCCATCCAGCTCTACAGTGTGGTGGTGGCGGGGGTGGAGCCTCCAGGTCTTCTAAGCTTATTTGTGACATGGTCTCACCACTGCTGTCATGGGTTTCTACAATGTCACAGCCACATAGGAATGGCCACCAAGGCCTCGTAGGAAATGCGCCTTTTGCTATTTCCACGCTATCCTGGAATGGCGAGAGGGCTCACGGCAGACATCAGCAGGTATCTGAAGTACTTAGGTCCTTGCCCGCCCTTCTAGGGCACAGAGGGTCTTAACTCTGCTTCTGACCATCAATAATGATACAACCTCCTGTGAAGTGGTCTCAAGTTCCTAGGAACTTTTCTTCTGGTAATTAAAGTCAAAACAGCCAATGGTGGTGGGTGGGACATGCCTGGAATCGTATCAGTTGAGAGGCAAAAGGGAAGAGGATGAATGTTAAGCCATGCTGGGCTACAAGTTCAAGACCAGCCTGCCTCAAAAAACCAAGGGCTAGGGATGTAGTTTGGTGGTGCAATGTTTGTGAGGCATATGTGAAGCCCTGGATTTGAGCCTTAGCATCACAAAATAAAACAATGCAAAACTTGGAAAAATACAGATAAATCATATTAAAAGTAATGATTTAAAATATTAAAAATTAAAAAAATGAAACAACTTAACGCTTGTTTCAAGAGACTGAAGCAGGAAAATGGCAAGGTCAAGCCAGCCTGGGTAATAACTGGGAAACTGTCTCCAAATCTCAGTGGCAGGGCAAGCACAAGGCCCTGGGTTCAATCACCAGTACCATAAAACAGAAAAAAAAAAAAAGAAAAATCCTTTGTAATCTTGCCAACTTAAAATGTATTTAGTTTGCCAGGGATGGTGTTTTGCACACCTTTAATCCCAGCACTCAGGAGGCAGAGGCAGACAGATCTCTGTGAGTTCCAGGCCAGTCTGGTCTACAGAGTGAGTCCAGGACAGCAAGGGTTGTTACACAGAGAAACTCTGTCTCGAAAAAAAACAAGAAAAATAAATAAATAAAACATAAAAATAAGATTAATATAGAAGAAATACTTCTACTTCCTGGGATTTAATTGTTCATGGTAATTTTAGGGGACTGAATTTAGGGCCACACACATGCTAGGTGAGTACTCTACTGCTGAGCTACATCTCCAGCCAGCTCCCGAGGATTTTAAATTCCAGCATAACAGTCTACAGCTTACTAAAAAATATTTCCAGCAGACACTTAATTTACTTATAGTGTGGTATGGTGAAAAACTGGACACAAAGTGATTGAATAAATTAGGTTATATTTTTGTAATAGACTACGGTGCACACACTGGAAATAATGATATGGGAAAACAGATGTTCATGCCTTCACATCCTCACTCAGTGAGCGCTGGCTGGGACCCCAGTGTACCAGACATTGTCCAGCACTGCAGGAGCAACACAAGCTCCAGCTAGCTCTCGGGGCTCACAGGCTCATGTTGGGAGCCACTGCAGCACCCAAAGCTTCTCCTGAGTACCCTGAAAAGAATACTTGAGGAGCCAGGACACAGCATAAACAGGGATGGAGCAAGGCCATCCCCAGGAAGTCAGGTCTGACTAGGAGGCAGGCAGCAGACAGAGAGAAGAGAGGGACACTCACAAAAGCTTGTAGAGGACAAAAAATAGGCACTTGACATTTGCTTGGGGCTGAGGATGGAGGCAGACCAAGCAGTGGCCTGTGGTCCTTGACAAAGGCTATGTTTTTATTAGATAGGTGCTGTGAAACCATGGAAGGACACCTGATGAGCTATGGATGGAGACAGCAAGAAGCGGGTACATGTGACACATAACATGTAATGAGACCCCAGTACTTGAGATAGGAACAAAGAAACGGAGGCAGAGGTTATAGAGGGGTATAAAGAGAGGAGACATGGTTAGTAGGAGAGACTACCAGGAATTTTATTTTGCCTTTTTAAAGAGCGAAATGTGGTGCTGGGGCAATAGCTCAGTGGTTAAGAGTACTGGCTGCTCTTCTAGAGGACCTGGGTTCCATTCCCAGTACACACATTATTGGCTTACAACCATCCATTTTTATTTCAAAAGCTTTACAACAAGGATTACATACAACAGCTCCAATTCCAGGGAATCAAACATTTCTTCTAGCCTCTTTGAGCACCAGGCACACACATGACAGACACACATATATAAATACATGCAAACACCCATACAGATAAGATAATAAAAATTTTTAAAGGGAGGCAGAGGCAGGAGGATTTCTGTGAGTTCAAGGCCAGCCTGGTTTACATGGTGAGTTCCAGGACAGCCAGGCTCTGTTGAGAGACCCTGTCTGGTGTGGGAAGGTGACCGGTAGGTAATTGGAGATAGCACCCTATTGTAGAAAAACGGTCTCAGCAGCAGCTACAAATTGAGAAGTGATATAGAAACAGGAGGAGCCTGGAAAGATAGCTCAGCAGTGAGGGGATGATTTGCCATCTTCCCAGGACTGGGAACACTTAGTGTTCAGCTCCTAACACTCACAACCTCCAATAAGTCCAGCTCCAGAAGATCCAATGCTGCCTTCTGGCCACCTCAGGCACCTACACACACATGGCACACACACACACATACACACACACACACACACACACACACACACACACAGAAATAAAAAACTAGAACTTTAGGTTCTAGAGAAATGGTTCAGCAGTTAGCGGAACTGACTGCTCTTATAGAGGACTTGGGTTCGATTCCCACCACCCACATGGTAACTCACAACTGTCAGTAACTACAGTCCAAGGGATTTGACAACTTCCTCTGGCCTCTGTGGTCACTACATGCAAATGGGGCAAGGACACACATACAGGCAAAACACCCATACACCTAAAATTAAAAAAACCCTAAAACTCTAAACAATATATAGAGAGAAACAGGATGTAAGACTGGATAAAATCCACAGCTTGGGAGACATGAGCTTGGCTGACTGTGAGTGACTTTCAGCGAGACAAGAATGAAGCCAGACTAGAGGGAGAGGCAGCTGACTGAGAGGACCTTGACAGTCCTTGTAGAAAGACTTGCTAAAAGGTAGCCGAGAACAAATAAACTAACATAACAGAGATGAGAAAGCAAAGGAAGGTTTTGTTTGTTCTGAAAGATGTGAGAGATCAGAACATTTGGTGTTGACAAAAATAAAAGAAGATCCAACAGAAGGGTGGATTAGGAAGACCGACTCCCCTTCTAGGGGAGGAGGGGGATGGAGCCCCTGACGGAGTAGGGTGGCTGAGACAACAGGATGCTCTGGTGGTGTGAGGATTGTGGGAGGTGAAGTCATCAGCAAGGTGTGGGGGGGGGAGTGACCAGAGTTAGTGGAAGATTTGAAAAAAGAAGAAACCATGTATCAGGGAAGTGGATTTCCACATTAGCATTTCTGCACAGTTCTATAAGCTCATTTGAGGTTTGTGACCACCATTTTAAGTGAAATCAGGAAGCCTGGATTTTAATTTTATTTTTTGAGAGTCACTATGTAGTCCAGGCTGACCTAAATTTGGAATGTTCCTGCCTCAGCCTCCTGAGTGCTGATTTTATAGGGGTACCTCTATGCCTGGGTTTCCTTCCATCTTCACGGGGTTCTAGGGATGGGATTCCCGTCAAGCCCACTTAGCCACCTCTTCAGTCCTATAGCTGTTTTTCCCCCTCTTATTTGTTTGTTTGTTTATTTATTTTTTATTATGTATACAGTGATCTGCCTGCACGCATGCGGGCCAGAAGAGGGCACCAGACCTAAATATAGATGGCTATGAACCACAATGTGGTTGCTGGGAATTGAACTCGGGACCTCTGAAAGAACAGCCAGTGGTTCTTAACCTCTGAGCCATCTCTCCAGCCCTATTTTTTTTTTTTTTTTTAAGTAAATGAAATCACAGAGTCACATTTAGGGCACTAGATTTCTACCTATTTCATTGAAGACTGGAATGTCAATATTTCAAATGCAAATACAACTGTTTTTCTGTTGCTAGTGATCCTGAAGTTATTTATTCTCTCTGTGCCTTAGCTCCTTGCCTTCTACCTGGGAATACCTGAATTCTTGTGGGACTCTTGGGCTTTATATATTTATTTTTGTTTTTTGGGGACAGGGCTGTCCTGGAACTTGTTCTGTAGACCAGACTGACCTCAAACTCACGGATTCACCTGCCTCTGCCTCCCAGGTGTTATGCTAGGATTAAAGTCATGTGCCACCATCACCTGGCTATTTTTTTTTTTTGAGATTATAATATAATTACACCATTTTCCCCTTCCTTTCCTTCTCTCCAAATCCTTCCAAATACCATTTATTGCTCTATTGAAATTCACGGCTTCTTTTTTGTTTTAATGTTGTACATACAACTGTTTTTTAAAAGCATATATGAACAGGAAAGTAAGAAAAATGTAGAGAAAAACATTACTTTTATGAGACAAAATGATTAGTTTTAATTGCTGGTATGTCCCAATGTTTCTCTGTGAAACAAACAAACAAAAAGCCAAACACACAGAACACAGTGCTCTGGAACCGCGGTGTGGAGGGCTTTCTCTGCAGTCTTCTGTTGGGAGACCTCTTGGAGTGTGGAGGGCACATGAGAGCACAGGGGTCTTAGGCTTTTGTTAAAGTCAGCTGAATTCTTTTTCCTCAGCTGCCTGCCTGACTCTCCCACTGACAGACAGGATCCTGCCTCCCTGCGATAGCAGAAGGTGTGCTTCCCTGTGGCAGCCCTGGTGTGGTGATTGATGCAGACCTGGTATGGCAAGTGCTCTGGCACTGAGCTACACATGGTCCAGCCCCTCTGCCTTATCTGAACTTAACAAATGCCCGGGGCTGAAGATATCTTTTGATACCAAAAGTTAATTTAAATGCAGTGAAAAGGTATTGCTCAAGAGACATTTAGGTTGGGGAAATGTGGAGTTATAATGAGAAAAACCAAACCAAGTACGAGTGTTCACAGGCCTAACAACAGGTGCAACTGTAGCCTTCCTACAGCCTTACTTCCTCCTCTCCCAAATTCACAGAGCATATATTTGTCCTGGATATTATTAACAGCCAATCCTAGCCCTGCCCTACATTCTTTAATCCAATACCAAAAAGGAAACATGGATTAGAGCCCATTTTAGTACGGAGAATCAAGTGGCCTGGGCTATTTTCTAGCATATAATCCCATTTTATTCCCTCTACTTTGCAGACCTCCGAGAGAGAGAAAGAGAGAAAGAAAAAGAGAGAGAGAGAGAGAGAGAGCAAGAGCCTTCTAGAGCTGGTCAAGTACTCAACCAAAATGTTGTTTGCACCATCCATCTCAGGCCACACAATCCTGAAGACCTCAATCTGAACCTCACTACCCGCATACAAAGCCAGGCATGGTGGCAGCATGTACTTGTAACCCAAGTGCTGGAAAGGCAGACGGAGGATTCCGGGGGCGTGCTGGCTTGGCAGTCTTGCTTAGGTGAACCCCAAGACACAGTCAGAGACCATCTCAGAAAGCAAGATGCTCAACTCCGGAGGATCAACACCCAGCGTTGTCCCCTGATGTTCACATGCAGCCCCCAACACACACACACACACACACACACACACACACACACACACACACACA
>CAJQZJ010031933.1:1639897-1667045 GCA_907164525.1 Lophiomys imhausi | reverse complement strand
ACACACACACACACACACACACACACACACACACACACACACACACACACACACGCAAGCACTTTAATGAACTGGGGTGTGGTTAGGGTTGTGGCTCTGCAGGTAGCATTTTTTAGGCATGAAAGCAGGTGTCCTAGTCTCTAAGATGACAGGACTTGATGACAACTCCCATAGGCCCTAGTCACCTTCAAACATGACAGCTCCCTTTCCGTCCTGTATCTTCATTTCCACCCCATCTGACATCTGAGATGACATGAGATTTGGCAAAATGCCCACAGAACCACTTGTTGTAGATGACTGGAGTTCTGTGAGAGAGACGGACAGGGATCTATGGTGGGCCTCACAGCTGACGGGGTGACTCAGCCCAGGGGTTCTCCATTCCCACACAGCCCCTGCGTTCAGAAGACCCAGTTCAATGTCCACAGCTTCAACACAGGCCTCAGAGGTTTTCCCAGAGCCTTCTGGGGACACCTGTCTTCACTTTTGAAGGAAAATACGGGTAAACAGTGGCTGTCCTACAATACAAGTCTGCAAACCAGATGGATCAGAAAACCCTTCCCTTAATCCTCACACAAATGCATTGAGGACTGTGGTGTTGCATAAATGTAGAGACACAAGCAACCCCCAGGTGAGACCATTCACCACCTTAGAATTTCCCTGTGTACTCACTTGCTGGTGACAGACCAATGCTCTATCACCAAACTGTACCCCCAATGCAGTTCACTGTGGGCCGGGTAGTGGTAGCACACCCCTTTGATCCCAGCACTTGGGAGGCACAGGCAGGCAGATCTCTGTGAGTTCGAGGCCAGCGTGTTCTACACAATGAGTTCTGGGACAGCCAGAGTTAAACAGAGGGACCCTGTCTGGGGGTGGGGGGAGTTCACTGTGGGGCTGACGAGATGAGATGGCTCAGCAGGTGAAGGTGCTATGTTCATTCTTTAATAGACACTTAGGTTGGTTCCGTATCTTGTGAGTTGTGAATTGTGCTGTAATAAACATGGATACACGGGAACCTCTGTCGCATGTTGACTTAATTTCCTGAAGTATTATGGATTTCTTAGTAATTTTGGCTTTTGAAAATATTGTGCCGGGCGGTGGTGGCGCACGCCTTTAATCCCAGCACTTGGGAGGCAGAGGCAGGCGGATCTTTGTGAGTTCGAGGCCAGCCTGGTCTACAAAGTGAGTCCAGGACAGCCAGAGCTACACAGAGAAACCCTGTCTCGAAAAAAACCAAAAAAAAAAAAAAAGAAAATATTGTGTCAGTCAGGCAGTGGTGGCACACACCTTTAATCCCAGCACTCTGGAGGCAGAGGCAGGAGGATCTCTGTGAGTTTGAGACAGGTCTGGTCTACAGAAGTAGTTCCAGGATAGCAAGGGATACAGAGACCCCAAGTTGAAAAACTAAAGAAATGAATAAATAAATAAATAAATAAATATTTATAAAAATGTTTCTTAAGAGTCCAAGGTCAGGGCTGGAGAGGTAGCTCAGAGGTTAAGAGCACTGGCTGTTCTTCCCAAGGTCCTGAGTTCAATTCCCAGCAAGCACATGGTGGCTCACAGCCATCTACATTGAGATCTGCCTGGGCATATATGTAGAGCAAATACTGTATACATAATAAATAAACAAACAAACAAAAAAAGAGTCCAAGGTCAAGCAGGAATAAGTAGGCAGAGGACCTCTGTGAGTTTGAAGTCAGCCAGGGATAGAGACCCTGACTCAAAAAACAAACACAAAAGAGTTCCAGATCCTTGGCTACATAGTGAGCTCAAAGCCACCATCGGCTGAATAAGACCCTGTCTTTAAAAAAAAAAAAAGAGAGAGACAGAAAGTCAGGTATGGTGAAGCATACCTTTGATCCCAGCACTTGGGAGGTAGAGGCAAGCAGCTCTCTGTGAGTTTCAGACCAGCCTGGTCTATATAATGAGACTCTGAATAAACAAACAAACAAACATTTGCATGTATTGATAGCTCTGGTCTATATAATGAGACTCTGAATAAACAAAGAAACAAACAAACATATTTGCATGCATTGATAGCCCTGGTCTATATAATGAGCCTCCGAATAAATAAATAAATGAATATTTGCATGCATTGATAGCCCTTGAATAGTTTGTGGTTTTCTTTTGGTCTGCACTAGGATGCAAAGAAACGCTCCCTATGAGTGTTCTTGCCTGTCTCTATGGCATCCAGACTGAAGTTGGGAAGCTCGTTATGTAATCTTTTTTTGCAAAATCAAACTGGCGATTTCTTTGGATATGTCACTTGTCGCCATAACCAGCTGTTGCTTATCATCCATATAACACCAGGACTCTTAAGACAAATGGGACTGACAGCTTTATTTTGACCATGATTTATAGAGAGTGAAGGCATTGTTTTTTAAGAAAAGACACGTTAGCCGGGCGGTGGTGGCGCACGCCTTTAATCCCAGCACTTGGGAGGCAGAGGTAGGCGGATCTTTGCGAGTTCAAGGCCAGCCTGGTCTACAAAGTGAGTCCAGCACAACCAGGGCTACACAGAGAAACCTTGTCTCGAAAAACCAAAAAAAAAAAAAAAAAAGAAAAGACACGTCACGTAGGGTGTTGGGGGTTGGTCTGAGGCTGCTGTTATTCCAATGCTAAATACTGGCCCCAAGGTCTGGCTGCAGTGCAGAACGTGCACATCCTCATAAGCTCCAAGTGTTGTGTAAACTTTGACCCCCAGTTATCTCTGGTTGGTTAATAAAAGTTGCTGACAGCCTATAGCTGGGCAGAAGAGATGTAGGCAGGGCTGAGGTTCCTGGGCCTGGGGTCTCAGATGGACCACAGGACAGGAGGAGAGAGAGAGAGAGATGGGCAGGAAGAGGAAGGAGCTCACCGTTACACAGGATGGACCAGGAGCCCATGGCCAAGAGGCATTTGCCCTGAGGACAGGCTCATGGACCGGAAGCCGCCCAACTGGAACATTTGCAAGTATATGAGGGTACAAGGCTGAGAAATAATAAGAGCGCAGAGGGTTGATATTTGCCAGCTGTCGTGCTTAAAGCTTATTACAAATTAAAAGGCCTCTGTGTCTTTTTTTTTTTAAGGTTTTTCAAGACAGGGTTTCTCTGTGTAACAATCTTGGCTGTCGTGGATGGTGGGGGGTTAGAGGGAAGAATGGGGCCCAAGGGTTTGAAGCCGGGTTCACCATGGCTTGGTTACACTGGTAAGCACACCCAGATGCTGCATAAGATTCAGGTGCCCAAGGCTGTGACAGCCGTGATGCCGGCTGCCTGCCAGCAGCTGAGAGAAGTGCACGATAGCCAAGAGCCTACGAGTCCAAAAGGGTGCTGGGTCAAGTTCCAGGAAAAAGTTCACTTTCTCTTTCGAGGCAGATCCTCCTTGTGTCGTCTCTGGTTTTGTGATGTCGAAAGTCAAAAGGTCAAGCAGCTAGCTTCTCTGAGGCTGGTCCACACAGAAGACACTCTTGGGGGGACCTTAGAGGCCACAGTCCCTTAGCATGTGGCCCCAGCTTCAATAATCAGCACAAGACAATAACCAACACAATAATAAATAAAAAAAGTTACCTTGTTCTTCCTAAGGTCCCTCAAACACAGTCACAGTGTTCCTCAGATAAAAGCAGCTGTGACATTATAAAAACCCACGCAGGTGACAAGATCAGCAAAAAACAGAAACTAAATTCCCATTTTCTTAAAGCCTTAGTTATTTTGATACTTTGAACCAAAAAAAAAAACCAAGGAGAGCCTATGAGGCTGGGGTTGGGGGAACACCTGTAATCCTAGTTACTCAGCAGGCTGGGGCAGAAGGATTGCAACCCCAACGCCTATCAGACAACTTACTCCAAGTCTCAACATTTAAAGGAAGGCAGGGCAGCTTAGTGGTGGAGCCCTCACTAAACATTCGTGAGGCCCAAGGTTTAATCTCTAGTATCTCACATAGGGAGAGAGGGAGGGAGGGAGAGAAGGAGGGAGGGAGGGAGGAAAAGAGGCAGGCAGGCAGGCTGCCCCTCTCCTGCACTACCAGCAGGGGCACTCATGTACTAATGCCCCATTTGGTCTCCAGTCTGAATGCATTTCTGTCAATCACTGAGTTTCTCCTAGCACAGACCCTGTGATAAGCAGTAAGTCTGTGAACTGTGGGGACCCAAGAAGTGGCCAGCAGCCACATTAGTAGAAATGGCATCTAATGGCTCCCAGTTACATTTCTTGTGTGGAGTGTGGAGTTTCCCAGAGACCAATATTAGAAAGCACATTGCCCTCTTCAGTGGAGTGCTTCCTCAGATGTCAGGAATCCAGAGCAGACTGGCCAGGGACTGAATTTACACCCAGGGAATACTTGACTCGAGACTTCTTTTGAGCACCCTGGCCAGAGGGTGCTATTAGACACCTACAGTCTGCCCGAAATGTCAACAGTGCCAAGGCTGAGACCCGGGAAGCCAGCCCAGCCAAGTAAGGACTGAGAGTCTCTGTGGAACCTTCAACACAGACTTCTGTACATATCACAGTGACATGAGAGAAAAGCCTTAAGGAAGCTTCTAGAGGCAGGAAATAGTCTCCCACCAGACATAAGCACACAGAAGGTTCAGTTTCAGGAGGATTCTTCCTTTCCACAAATCCACGCAATTGATTACAATAAGATATGAGGAAAAAATGGGGTGGGACCATGGCTCAGTGGTTAAGAGCGTTTGCTGCTCTTGCAGAGGACCCAGCTTTGATTCCCACAGGATGGTTCACAATCGTCTGTAACTCTACCTAGTTCCAGGGGACTCGAAACCCTCTCCTGACCTTTGCAGCCACCAGACACACATGAGGTGCTCAGACATATAGGCAGAACACCCACACACATAAAATAAATAAATCGAAAAATATCTTTTAAAGATTAAAAAAAATATACCAGGAAAAAGAAATATCCTATTTGGGTTTGGGCTCAGGGTCAAGCACAGGAATAAGGTGAGTTCCCAGAAGAGAAGGATGCTGACAAGCGTCCACTGAACTGCAGACCAAGTGACTTTTCCGGCTTAAAGAACTCCTCCTGCCTCCTGTATCTGCGCCCTTCCTTAGCTTAGCACTGCCATGGCTTCCTGTTATTCAGTCCCCTCATCTGTCAGCCCCACCTCATCTCATCATTTCACGTTGCCTTTCCTTAGGGCTTTAGCTCAAGACCTTCACAGCTGAGAACAGTTAAAATTGCTTTCCCTGCCCATGCCTTCTTCCTGAATAAAGTGCTCAAATGAGCCTTTACCGTGTTTCTTTCTTTCCTATAAAACATCTGTAAATGCTGGGCCTGGTGGGAGGGGAAACAAGACCTGGAGCTCAAAGTAATCTTTGGCTTCATTGCAAGTTCAGGACCAGCGTGGACCCTGTCTCCAAAAACCCAGGGGAGGAAAACTGAACAACTTGCTATTGTTTCATTTTGTTTTTAGGGTCTTGCTATGTTGTTCTGGCTGGCCTGGAACTCCCAGAGATCTGCTTGCCCCTGCCTCTCAAATGCTGGGGTTTAAGGTGTGTACCACCATGTTCCCACCAAACAACATTTTTTTCAAATTTCCTATGCAGACATTTTATTGGTCTTTTCCACTTGAAAGGACAGGAGGCCGATCTCTCTGGCTCTATATGAACCATATATACTTCCCTAAGTAGCTAAATACTCTGCTGGCATATTCAGTGAAGGCTGGGTGCTGGAGTGGTCTTGGCTACTTGCCCTTAACTGAGCAATGGGAAGGTAGCAGGGGATGCCTGGTGAAGTCTCCACACTGTGTAACTGTGTTAAGGCTCTATATACCCAAGACCACTTTGTTGAAGTCTGGGAAGCTGGTTTATCATGAAATTCCTGGATTTAGGCTATCACAAATACTTGGGGTGCTTGCTTGTTTATTTGTTGAGGTTTTGTTTTGTTTTGTTTTGTTTTTAGAGTCAAGGTCTCACTATATAGCCCTGGCTGGCTTGGAACTCCCTATGTACACCAGGGGGGCCTCAAACTCAGAGTTCCATCTGCCTCTGGCTCCCAAGTGCCAAGATTAAAGACATGTGCCACCACACTGGGTCCAGATATTTTTTTTTGGTTTTTTGAGACAGGGTTTCTCTGTATATCTCTGGCTATCCTGGACTCGCTTTGTAGACCAGGCTGGCCTCAAACTCACAGAGATCTGCCTGTCTCTGCCTTCCAAGTGCTGGGATTAAAGGCGTGCGCCACCACAGCCCGGCCAAATATTTGTTTTTAACCTGTAGCCAAGCTCTTGTTTGCTGCCCACATAATCAGCACTAAAATGCTGAGATTTATGACTGCTTATATCAGCGAGAAAGAAAAAAATAATAGTGCCCCAAAGAGCCTGTCACATGCTGTTAGGAAGTGAAGTGTGGTGGACCCCACCCTCTGTCTGATGGCCACTTGCTCTTTCCTTCCGAGGATACAGTTCTCCTAACTGCTATCACATTTTACAGTCTGTGGTCTGATTTTCTACAGCAGACACACTAGCTGCTGTGCGCCCGTGGAAACTAAGTCCATCCAAGTGTGTCCATCATCCATCCTGACTCAGCAATGAGGGCAGTAAAAACTAGCAAACTGAACTCTGTTTGGCTTTAGGAGCTGGAAGCACACGGAGTGCCAGTGGAACTTGAAAGGAGAGGAGGCATGAGACATGTGGGCAGACTTCGAGTGAGGAGTGGTTACACCCTAGACACCTTTCACTACTGTCCATGGCTGGGTAATCATCCACCTCCAACATGGCAGAACAGTGGTGCTTCCCCTTGGCCTGGAGGACCCAAGACACCATGTGAGTATGAGCCTCAACTCGGGAAGGGAGGAACAAATGATCTACTTACACAGCTTGTCAAGAACCCTTGACAAGGGTTTGGTGGCCTACACCTTTAATCCTAGGGCTAGGGAGGCAGAAACAGGCAGATCTCCGAGTTCAAGGCCAGCCTGGTCTACAACCTAGTCTTCCAGGATAGCCAGGACTACACAGAGAAACCCTCCCTGTTGAAAGAAAAAAAGGAAGGAAGGAAGGAAAAGAATGCCCTTCCTACCAGCCACTCAATTTCCAGAATTCCTGTAACTGTGGTCTTTCAGCAGGAGACACTTCTTGGGGACTTTGAGTCTAAAGAGAAAAGACACTGATTTTGGTGGTCCCTCAACAAACATCCGATGTAGCCTGAAAGCTCCCAACTGCTGTCTGTGTCTCCCACTCTTTTTTTTTTTTTTTTGGTTTTTCGAGACAGGGTTTCTCTGTGTAGCCCTGGCTGTGCTGGACTCACTTTGTAGACCAGGCTGGCCTTGAACTCACAAAGATCCGCCTGCCTCTGCCTCCCAAGTACTGGGATTAAAGGCGTGCGCCACCACTGCCCGGCTTTGTGTCTCCCACTCTTAATCATAAGCAGACAGTACAGTTTGCTGAACATCTGAGAAAAATTCCTGCATAGAAAACAGACACTAAAACAAATAAAACTACTACCAAAAAAAAAGAGGAGGCATTAGGTGCGTGCGTGTGTGTGTGTGTGTGTGTGTGTGTGTGTGTGAAGAGAAAGATCTAAAAGCTGCATCCATGAAACAAGACTTGGGAGTCATTAAAAAAAAAAAGAACTGTGGAATTTTTGATAGACTATAACAGTAGAAACAAGAAAAAAAAGAATGATAAATTTGAGGATCCCAGTCCCTCCTCTGGGTGAGAGTCCAGCCTGGGGGTTTCTCAAATGCTGATGCCACCCTGCCTTTCCACACATGAGACACACCCACAGTTCCTTCTCACATCCACAATGAAAACACAGCAAAAGCCAGATAGATAACTGGAAAGAAAAAGTCTGAGCACCATGAGGTGGAACACCCAAATGGCAGAAGTTTCCACCAAGAGGGGAGGCGCTAAGAAAACTATCTAGGATCCAGCAGGTAACACACCCTGAGACTATCTCAGGGAAACCTGTGACATTCCTGCAGGCATGGCTACTTCACCTTTAGATCACAAGGCAGCAGGCTTTATGCCTGAACAAGGTGATGAGCCTGCAAGCTGAGGCTTTTAAAAAACATATATCTAAGCCGGGCAGTGGTGGCGCACGCCTTTAATCCCAGCACTTGGGAGGCAGAGGCAGGCGGATCTTTGCGAGTTCGAGGCCAGCCTGGTCTACAAATTGAGTCCAGGACAGCCAAGGCTACACAGAGAAACCCTGTCTCGAAAAACCAAAAAAAAAAAAAAAACATATATTTAGTTATTTATTTAGTGTGTGAGTGCACGTTGCATTATGTCAGGCACATGGCACATGTGACTCGGGTTCAGGGGCCAGCACGATTATCTGCTAAGTATTTACAAAGGCTTGCCCTCAGCAGCCTATTGTTTAAAGACCACAGTTGTGACATGACCCCAAGTCAGAGACCACCCCTGCTCAGTGAGTGCTTCATTTTTCTCCTGAGTAGAGGAGGATTTGTCTCTGAATGCCCTCCTGGCTACACTAAAAACTAAGTCACCTCAGAAGGCATGGCCAGGGCTGGGTCACTCCTCACTCCTGAAAACACCCCACACCTGTTAGTTCTTCCTTCTCCTTGGGCTGCCAGGCTGCAGCAGCTCTGTTCCTTCCCCCATCACAGGAAGAGCTCAGCGTAAGCTGCTTTTCTGGCCTGCTGCTGCAGACCTTCTCCTGACTTTTGCTTGTCCTTGCTGAGTATAGTGTTGTCTGTCCCCACAAGTCACAAAGAAGGAAAAGGCCTGATGAGGTGACTCGCCCAACGGACAGAAGGATCTGGGTGAGAATCCAGCCTGGGGGTTTCTCAGATGCCTCCCAGGGCCTGATCTGCTGATGCCACCCTGCCTTTCCACACATGAGACACACCCACACTTCCTTCTCCAAGCAACCATGAGCAATGAAGTCAGCATAAAAAGCTACTGACTCCAAGGAGGCTCCAAGGAGGCACCATGAGGTGAACCACACTCCTCCAGTGTCCAGCTACAAGGCCCCCTGACTGGAGAGTGGAGGCTTGCCAGAGCTGAAGAACAGCAGCTGGCTCAAGGTCACAGAGAACCAAGCACAAGGGCCCTTGCTTCATAGCTCTGCCTCCCTGCTGACTGTCAAGCCTTCTGGCTGTCCTGGTTGGGTCTATCAATGTCAGGGTCTGTCTCCTGCATTTCCCATCCTCTCATCTGTCTGACTGTCCCCAACAGCTTAGGTCATCTAACGGCCCCCACCTCCATCATGACTCCTCCCTGACTTTTGATGCCCCTGCCCACTGCCTCTTAACACGTGCTCGGAGACAGTGCATAGGTGCCCAGTGAAGCTAATGTTCCCAAAATCTGCTGTTTGTCTTGCCCTTTGTCTCCCTCTGAATAAGATGACCTCAGGACTTGCTGCGAAGTTCTAAACTAGGAGTGGTTTCTAGCCCTCTCCTCTCATCCTTCGCATCCAATGGGCATGACACAACCCTTCAACACCCGTTAGGACTCCTCCCATCTCACCTCCTTCCCCCCACCCACTGCTGTCTCAGACTAGGTTACTAGCCTGGCAAATATTGCCACAGTCAGGGCACCAGCACAGCCCCTAACTCACTGCCTCCCATCCAATCTCCACAGGGAACCAGAGCACGTTCTAAACTATTCTAACCCTGTCTTCCACTGACTTGAAAATCTGCATGGGGCCTCCAGGGCTTCTGAAGATCAACAAAAGGTCCAGGGAGATGGCTCAGTGGGCAAAGGAGTGTGCCATGAAGCACGATGCCCTGTGCCTAATCCCTGGGATCTACAGATGGAAGGAGAAAAGCAACTCCCACGGATTGTCTTCCAACCTCCACACACATACCATGGCACATACACGCCCCTTCCTATCACAAAAATAAACACAGTAAAAAGGATTTTGAAATACCAAAAGGCTAAGGAAATGCAGCATGCCTCAAGCTTCTGTCCTCCCTTCCCCAGCCAACCTAGCCATACTGGGTCCCTCTTCCGCCAACCTCAGCTCTTCTTTTGATTGATTGCCCTGCTCAGGCCCCACTGATGGAGACCACCTTCTGCATGGCTAGCTTTTCCTTTTACAGGGTGTCCTTGCTTGTTTCCCACGGGCCCAACATTATTTTTATATTTTAAATAAATGACTAAAGAGACATAAAATTACAATTATTATATCAAGAAAGTTGTTCCTATTAAAAATATTCAAAAGAGGGGAAGGAGATGAGGTAGAAGGAACACTTGAGCCTGAGAATTGAGTTTAGCCTAGAACAAATACAAAGATTCTGTCAAAGGAAGGAAAGAGGGAAAGGGGAGGAGCAGAGGAAGGAGGGGGAAGAACAAGCAAGATTTGGGGAGGAATTTGTAGAACTGTAGCCTCGGACACCTAGAGGAAAGGTGAGGCAGCACAGCTGCTTTGGAAGCTCTTCAGAAAGTTAAATTCTGAGGGCTGGTGAGATGGCTCAGCAGCTAAAAGTGCTTGTCCTCAAATCTGACAACCCGAGTTCAATCCCCAACCCATAGGGTGAAAGGAGACAACAGACTTCCCTAGGTTCTCCTTTGGGTGTGCACACAAAGAGAGAGAAAGACACAAAATAAATAAATGTTAAAAAAAAAAATCTAGGCAGGGCGTGGCGGCACACGTCTTTAATCCCAGCATTTGAGAGGCAGAGACAGGTGGATCTCTGTGAGTTCAAGTCTAGCCTGGTCTACAATGGGAGTCTAGTACAGCCAGGGCTACATGGAGAAACCATCTCGAAAAAAAAAAAAGTTAAATACTGAGGTGCTACACAGCCAAGAAATTGCTATTACATGTAATACAGAGATAATCTGAGGACATTTAAATAAATAAATAAATGTTGTAGTTCTTAATCTATAAATATGGTATATCTATTTATACTTTCTTGGATTTCTTTTGTCATGGCTTGATGGTTTTCAATTCACTGATCTGCAAAATATTGTCAGATTTAGACCTAAGCACTTCATTTTTAGGAGGTGGGAGGGTTACACTGTAAGTAATCCTGAGGCTGTTAAATTCGAGGTAAGTGTCCCTGTGCTGACTGAGTCACCAGATCCATAAACTATATTTCACATTTTACTTTCTAAGTGTTCATTGCTAATTTAAGGAAACACAATTATTGTAAATATTCCTTGCATTCTGGGATTCTCCTTATCATGGTGTTTGCTCCCTTATTTGTGAAACAAAGAATTTGGATAGACACACTGCAATATAGCAAGTAAACTAGGAAAAGTTGTTTAAAATGTCATCTCCCTAAAATGACTCTATAGAGTCAACACAATTACAATAAAAATTCCAGTTTTTAACAGAAATCAGCAAGCTGACTGTGAAATGTGTGCAGATAAGTGAATGAAGCAAAATGACTATGAAAAGGCACAAGGCAGAAAGAATCATGATGTGGACAGGCTCCCACACTTACATTTGAAAATCACATGGCTAATATATTTGAAGTCCTAACAATAGGAACACAAACATCCTAGTGAAAAATGCAAAGATATGCCAGGTAGTGGTGCCTGGCTTTTATGCCTTTAATTCCAGCACTCCAGAGACAGAGGCAGGCGGATCTCTGAGTTCAAGTTCAGCTTGGTCTGCAAAGCAAGTTCCAGAACAGCCCTGGCTACCCAGAGAGAAACCCTGTCTCAAAAAAAAAAAAAAAAGCAAAGATGTAGTGGAAGGAAGTTTTGATTTCTTTTTTTTTTTTTTTTTTTTTTGGTTTTTCGAGACAGGGTTTCTCTGTATAACAGCTCTGGCTGTCCTAGACTCACTTTGTAGACCAGGCTGGCCTCGAACTCACAGAGATCCGTCTGCCTCTGCCTCCCAAGTGCTGGGATTAAAGGCGTGCGCCACCACCGCCCGGCTAGTTTTGATTTCTTTAAAAACACAATTGTGTTGAATGAATGTGTTTTTTGTTTTGGTCTCAAGTGTGGGATGTGGGGGTACTTTGTCCACCGTTGAAAAACAGACTAGTGAGAGGGGCATGGAAAACATCCTGATGGAAGAGCCAGCTTGAAACTGTCACATTCCAGGAACATGATTTTTGCTGAGAAATATCCTTTGTTGGACAGACTCTTTGGAGATCTGATCTTGGTCAACAGGAAAGTATTTTGTGCAAGGGGCATGATGCTGGCCAATTAGAAAGCATCCTTGTGTGGATTTTGAGGGGGTATAAATAGAAACCCCAGATACACAGAGGGGTTTTTGCTTGGCATTGCTTCTCATAGCTGCTTAACCTATAAATACATCAGACAACACTTCGAGACTTGCTTCTTCCAAGACTTAACTGCTGCCTTCACTGCTGAATACTGCGACCCAGGTCAGGCTGAAGAGACTAAAACCCCAAGTGGGGATGTGGCAACTGTTTTTACCGCCACTTCCAATTCTGGAGTCACTGCCATTGCTGGTGTCCCTTCTAGACGATTGCTGAACTGCTGCTGGTTCATACTTTCACCTGTGTATGCTGTTTGGCTTGACTGCTGGAATCCTGACAAATCGCCCCAAGGACCTACATCTAAAGAGGTCTACACTCTCTCTCTACTAACCTTTTTTCTTCTGTACCTCCGGTCAGTGGGTTGGAAGGGAGGTAGAGATATTAACATAACAATAAATAAATAGTTTAAAAGTACGCCTTCATAAAGATTTGGAAACTTCACCAATGGTATACAGAAATACATGGGAAAAAATACATTCAGCAATGCTGTGAACTACCACAGCCTCTGGAGATGGCCAGCTCAAAACACCAACAGCTCAAAAGAAGACAGTCTCTCACTATTGTAGCCCAGGTTGGCCTGGAAATTGTTATGTAGACCAGGCTGACCTAAAACTTCCAAGTTCTGGTAATAAATGCACGCACTACCATGCCTGGCAAGGAGAGATTCTGAGCATCACTGGTTAGAATAAGAAAATGTTACTGCCGTTTCAGATTCTGACAGTTTCTCACAAAGTTAAACATGCTTATCATACAATCCATTAACCCTAACCTTACCTCATAGGTAGTCACATGATACATTCATATAAAACCTTTCAGTGAGATGCCTCACTGAACATTCCAGTGAGATGCCTCAGTGGGTAAAGATGCTTGCCACTAAGGCTGACGACCCTGACTTCAATTCCCAGGACCCAGATGGTAGGAGAGACTAAATTCTTGATTTCCACATGTGTGCCATGGTATGCATGTGCACACACAGACACACATATACAAAATAAAATAAATCAATGTAATAATTGTTTTTTTTTAAATCTGTGGCCCAACCTTTATTTGTAATGGCCTGAAACTGGAAATAACTCAAAGGTCCTTGATCTAGAAGATGGAGGGCATCCACATGACAGAACAGTAGTCAGCAATGAAAAGGAACAAACACCAGATACACACAACACAATAGCAAATGCTATACACTATTTGAAAGCAGTCAGGACGGGGAGTTGGGTTAGGTCTCACTACATGGCCCTGACTGGCCTTGAACTTTTCATGCAGTTTACAGTAGCCTCGAACTTGCTGCAATCCCCTGTCTCTGCCTCCCTAGTGCTGAGATAGCCAGTGAGTACTACTACCACCCTGGATGAAAGAAATCAAGTCTTCAAAAATGTATATACTTTGTGTGTGATATGCACGTGAAAGTACATGTTTCTTCAAACAAATGGAGGTCGGAACCCAACATCAGGTGTCTCCTGCTATCACTATCTCTGTGCTTACAGCTCAGATTTGCTAGATTAGTTGGTCTGTATATTCCACGGATCCATCTGTCTCCCTCACACTCCCTCCTAGTTAGGGTTACAGATGCCATGTGACTACACCTGGCTTTTTTACATGGGGCTGGGGATCTGAACTCAGGTCCTCACACTTGCACCAGTAGCCACTTAACCCACTGAGCCATCTCCCTAGCTCCAGGAATCACATTTTAAAAGCTGGGTATGGTAGTGCACACCTTTAATCCCAGCACCTGGAAGGCAGAGGCAGATGGATATCTGTGAGTTCAAGGCCAGCCTGGTCTACAAAGCAAGTCCAGGACAGCCAGGGCTACACAGAGAAACCCTCTCTTGAAAAACCAAATATTAATAAACAAAACAAACAAATAAATAGAAAAACCACAGGGTATGAAAAAAGTTCAATGGTTGGCAGGAGCTGAGTGTGAAGAGACTGTCTATAGGGAATAACATGAGAAATTTTGTCTGTCCATTTATTGAGACAGGATCTTCCAGAGAACCTGCATTTGATTCCTACCATGTACATCAAATGGTTTACAATCACCTGTTAATTCTAGCTCCAGAGGATCTAACACCCTCTTCAGGATTCCACAGGTACCTACACACTCAGACACAAATAGAAATAAATCTTAAAAGAAAAAAAAGTAAAAACCATAGCCCTGGGTCAGCAAGATGGCTCAGTGGATAAGGGTTATTTGCAGCCAACTCTGAACTCAGTTCAATCCCTGGGACCAGCATGGTAAAAGGAGGGGGCTGACTCCTGAGAGCCCTCTTACATCCACATGCTCTATGGCACACTCCCACCCCAAACAAATAAATAAATGTAATTAATTTTAAAAATTAAGCTGTAGTCCTGAAATGAATAAATAAATAAATGACCCTTTAGATTTGGGGAGATGGGTCAGCTATTAGAGTTCTTGCTGGGCAAGCATAAGGACCTGACTGTGTCCCCAGTAAAAACCTGGCACAGAGGTACAAGATCCCATAATCCCATCTGGTACGGGGGTCTGAATTTTTCCCGTAATTCTAGCTACTGAGTTTGTTCTCTTTCTCATTAGTTATTTGTGCAACATTAACTGGGTATCAGCACCTAAAATCTTGCAGTGAGGATAGACACAAGAACAAGACCCCTGCTCTCCCCTGAAGAAACTTGCCAACTAATTGGGCAAGACTAACACATATCCGTGCAACACACTGTGTCCTAAAGTGTGCTGGGGAATTAACAGAAAGCTTCCCAGAGGACTGTCTGCCATGAGAGTAGAGCTAGTCCTATTTTGCTGTTTTGGTTTTAGGGGTTTGTTATTTGTTTGTTTCTTTGTTTTTGAGACACGGTCTTACTAAGTATCCCTGGCTGGCCTGGAGCTCTGCTTCCCAAATACTGGAATTAAAGGCATATGCCTCCATGCTTGCGTGGCACAGACCTAGGTTTTATTCAGCTTTCAGCTCTGAAACTCCCATAGTTCCTAGGAAGCTCTAAACAAATGTCTGTAGAATAAGCAGCTAAGTCAACCCATATCCTCTTCTTTTATAGCTCATGGGCTGTCCAATGAAGCTCAACTCAGATGGGACTAGAAGGACACTGGGGCTGGTTCTATACATGTGCAAGGCTCTAAGTTAGATTGATATAGATTATGGGGGCAGGCAAGGGCTTCAAAACTACATTTATTTTATGTTTATTCATATCCTAAGTGACATTTGTTCATTCATCAAATATTTTTCAACTGCTGCAAGTTTGGGGTACAGAACTATCAGAGCACTGGTCTATGACATTCAAATGGACACAACATTCAGATGTGGGCCTACCCCAAAATAAACAAACAAAAAATGAGCAAGACCAGGCTGGCCTCGAACTCCCAGTGATCCACCTGCCTTTGCCTCCCGAGTGCTGGGAATAAAGGTTTTTGTCACCACAACCAGTTTACAAGATCATTTTTAACTTATGAAAAAATCTGCCAGTGGCTGTGTAAGCTAGTTTTATGTCACCTTGACACAAGCTGGAGCCTTCAGAGAGGAGGGAGCCTCTTTAAGATAGGGCTGTAGACAAGCCTGTAAAGCATTTTCTTAATTACTGATTGAAGTGGAGGGCCCAGCCCATTGTGGGATAGTGGTCCTGGGCTCTGTAAGAAAGCAGGCTTAGTAACCCAGTAAGCAGCACCCCTCCATGGCCTCTGCATCAGCTCCTGCCTCCAGGTTCCTGCCCTGTCTTGACTTCCTTCAGTGATGAGCTGTGACGTGGCTAAACCCTTTCCTCCCGAAGTTGATTTTGGTCATGGTGTTTCATCATAGCTATAGTAACCTTAACTAAGACAGTGACTATGGGATGTTAATTTAGATCAAGAGGACCAGGCTATGAAGGCAACTTCTAAACTGGTACATAGCGGTTTTTTAGCTGCAGATGTAGCTCAGTGGATAGAGTGCCAGCCTAGCATACTAGAGGTCCTGTGTTCAATCCCCAGCACTGCTTAAAGTGAGATGGTGGTGGCACACTCCAGTAGAAACTGGAGGATCAGTACTTAGCTCATCCTAAGCTTCTGCCAGTTCTAGATGTACCTGGGCTATATTAGACTCAGTTCTCAGAACAGCAAAAAAAGAAAAAAAGCATCTTCATTTCACTCTTATTTTTTGTAAAAAAAAAAAAAAAAGCCAAAGTAGAAACCCCACCAAAAATTAGAAGGTAGCATTAAAACAGTATTTGATGATGTATTTTGCTGAAGAACATGCCTAACTCAATTGTCACAGAAATAGAACCTGTTCGCACATTCACCAATTTTTTAAAAATTGGGTTCATTGTGAGTCCAGGACAGCCAGGGCTCTGTTACACAGAGAAACCCTGTCTCGAAAAACAAAACAAAAAAAAAATGGGTTTATTTTTACACACCATGGTTTCACTTTGTTTCAAGAGAAATTTTGGCCATACTGCATACTGATTTATTTTTATTGATGCTTACTTCTAGAAGAGGCAAGGCAAGATGTTATAGTGATAACTACATAATAAAGGGTCTTGGCAAAAGAATGCAAAAACCTTACTTCTGAGCTGGGTGTTGGGGTGCAAGTCTGCAATCCCAGCATTTTGTACTCAGAGGCAGGAGGATTACCATGAACTCAAAACACTGGGTAGAAAGTACCAGGTTAGCCAGGGCTGCAAAGTGAGACCTTCCTTGTCTTGGGAAAAAAAAATTAGCCGGACGTGGTGGCTCACACCTATAATCTCAGCATGATTTTTATAATCTCAACCTGGATAATGAGTTCCAATGAGGTAGGAGGATTAAGATACATTTAAAGCCAGTCTAGGTTACATAGTGCCTTCTGGGCCAGCAGCCTGGTCTATATAGACTGTCTTGGGGAAGGTTCTATAATAGGTATTTTATCTTTCAAATGTAATATTCAAATATAACACCTGGAATATGACATTCCACCCAGTACCTCTAACCCTTGAAAAGGGGGTATTGGAGAAACTGTATGTATATAGAAAGCAAGGAAGTTATTTTTATTTAAATTTCAAGAAAATGGACACTAGATTTTTTTTTTTTATTAACAATGATTTTCAGCACGTCATTTAACTGCTCCAAGCCTCAATTTCTTTCCCACGGGTAAAAACGAAGATGTTGACATTAGAAAATCTCTATGGATCCTTCCAGCCTTAAACACTGATTCTCCTCAGAAAACAGTTCAAGTAACCTTTACAGCATGAGTGTTAACATGAACATTTTTTAAATGTCTATTTTGGGTTTTATTTTTATAATAATATCTTCTGATGTACTATATCAGGGAAGGTTGTACATGGCTAGATTCCACCAAAAGAGTATTTATTCTCCACATACCAGTCAAAAGAATAAGGGGAGGACAGTTACAACGCTCAACAGTTATGCTGCATTTGATTGGGGGGGGGGCAAGCTATCATAGGAGAGGAGCTCACTGAAAAAGGAAACTGTAAATTTCCACCTCTCCTACAGGGAAAAAGTCACTTTCATTTCCTTACTCTAAAAAGAGATAGTGAAAGCCACCGCAGTCCTCACGCGCTTTCATTATAAAGCCAGAATATTGAAGAGGTGCTATTTTTCTTCCTAGGTCACCCATCTTTTTAGAGAACGCCGTTTTAAAAAACCCACAACCCACCCTCACTTCGACGCTCACCATCCAATGTAAAAATAGATGAAAAAATGTCTGCTGTGCCTTTCATGTAAACCTATAAACAATCGTATCTTCTCCGCAGCGACGCCCGGGGCCGAGTCCCACAAACAGGAGACTGCAGACTGCGGCGCTGGCTGGGGCCGGCCACTCCTCCCGCGGCTGCCTGAAACGCTCCCCTTCTCCCTTGGGATCTCGAAGGGTTCGGGACACCGCGAAGACCCCGCCCTTGAAGTCCAGCCCCGGGAAGAGGAGGCGGAGAGAGGCGGGCGGGAGCATCGCCGGAGGAAAAGCCCAGGCCCCCTCCCCAGCTGGCAGGAGTGGCCCTGACGGCGCGCGTCCAGCCGCTCCCAGGTGGGTCTCCGCAGCCGGGGACAGCGCCCAGCTCCAGGGAGAGGGAGGCAGGGAGGGAGGAAGACGCAGGCCAGGCTTCGTTTGTCACGATTCACGAGGGAGGGTGGGAAAGAGGGAGGGATTGGAGACAGGGGGAAAAAAAGGACTGGGATCCGGAGCTATGGAAATGCAGAAGGCAAGGAAAGGAGACGGTAGGGAAAGAATACGAGTGGATAAGAGTTGGGGTGCAGAAGGGTGATGCTGCAGAGGAGGGTAGTGGGCTGGAGGAGACAAGGCGGGGGGGGGGGAGGGAGAGATGGGGTCTGGGGTGAAGAGGGAGAGATGGGAGACGGGATGGGGTGAAGGAGGAGAGATGGCGTGATGGGAGGTGAAAGGATGAAGGTAAAAAGGAAAACGGGATGTTTATGACGGCAAGGTGTAAGGAGGAGGAGGGATGGGATGAAGAGGAGATGGAGGAATACAGACTGAGGAGGCGGCGGGGGTGAGGAGGGCCGAGGGGAAGAGGGGACCTGGGAGAAGCGTGAATCAGGGAAGCCTGCTAGCCGCAGGAAGCCACAGGGGCTTCCCTCCCGGGAGGGCGGCTCCTGGATAACGGGTTCCGCCGGCCACCGGGCAGCACCCCGACGCCACTTACTCTCTCCGACCACAGCCTTGAGGCCAATGGGGGCCATGGCGATCTGCGAGTCTCCGGGCTCCGATGCTCCTCCCGCGACACCGTCGCCTCCCCCGGGCCGCGCGCCCCGTTGTCTGCAGCCTGTCTCCCACAGCCGCGCTGGGGACCGAATGACGCGCGGACTCGGCGCGGGGCGCGACTCGGGCCAGAGAGAGGCTGCCGAGCGTCCGGCGCGCGCGGGAGGGGCGGGGCCGCAGGGGCGGAGCCTCGTGCCAGTCGTCACTGTCACCCGCGCGCCTTCGCCAATCGTAGCGCGGCCCAGGCGTGAGCCCCGCCCTCTGGGATGCGGATGGGCTCCGGGTGCGCCCTCCCCTGCGCTTTACGCGCGCTCCCGGAGCTCAGGGTCCTAAAGTCCGCTCCACCAACTCTGCACTGGCAGCCCAGGCCTGGGGAATATCCCGAAAGCCAGGCTGTGATGCTCTTTCTGCTTTTTGGGAGCCTTCCATTTTCCGCTGCCAACAAAAAGAATTCCGAGGATAGATTCTTATTAACGTTGCCCATTCCCAGCCACAACATAGGCTTACCGTGCACTGAAACTATCCCTCTGTCTCTGTGGTGCAATTACCCATCACTGGCCGAGCACTAAGCTCTCTGTGTCACCCGTCTTTCAGGCGTCATATTACTAAATTCGCGCAATAATTGAGTATCGTTTCTAATCTTCATTTTCAGATGCAAAAACAAACATCTGAGGCACTTACTGTTGTGCTATTTACCTATCATTCACTAGTAAATATTGCTTTCCCATTACTATATATATAAGCTGATATTCTGTACATTGGGCCTGCACTCTTGCACAAGATATGGTACGAATCCAGTAGTTTCCAAGATCCAAATCTAATTAGAAAATACTGTAGAATAGCCAGGTGTGATGGCACACACCTTTAATCTCAGCACTCGGGAGGCAAAGGAAGGCTGATATCTGTGAATTCCAGGCCAGCCTGGTCTACAAAGTGAGTCCAGTACAGCCAGGGCTGTGTAAAACAGAGAAACTCTGTCTCAAAAAAAAGCAAAAAAGAAAGAAAAGAACATACTGTAGAATCAACTCTGGACTCCAGCATCTTGTTTTTGGAGTATACATTACTCAAATGGTCACTCATCAGTTTTCACTTGTTTTCTTTGTTAATGAAGAAGATTGTTCACAGTTTTCTTTGTTAATGAAGAAGATGGCTTTTGAAATACAGAAGAGTGGCAGATGTATCTCCACGGTAAGCACTTACTTGTTATATGCAAGGTCTCAGGTTTGATCCCTGACAGTGAAAAATAAAATACAATGGACATCAAAGAATAATGAAGGAGTCCAGCTAACTTAAAAATCACAAAGTTGCCGGGCGTGGTGGCACACGCCTTTAATCCCAGCAGTTGGGAGGCAGAGGCAGGCGGATCTCTGTGAGTTCGAGGCCAGCCTGGTCTACAAAGCGAGTCCAGGACAGCCAGAGCTGTTATACAGAGAAACCCTGTCTTGAAAAACCAAAAAAAAAAAAAATAATAATAATAAAAAAATCACAAAGTTGGAGAGATGGCTCAGTGGTTAAGAGCACTGGCTGCTCTTCCAGAGGTCCTGAGTTAAAGTCTCAGCACCCAGATGGGGACTCACAATTGTCTTTTAGTTAGTCTGATAGGATCCATGTATGCCCTTTTCTGGTGTGCATACATGCAGACAAAAACACTCTTTTACATAAAATACATACATAAATAAATCTTTAAAAACATTTTAGCCGGGCGGTGGTGGCGCACGCCTTTAATCCCAGCACTTGGGAGGCAGAGGCAGGCGGATCTTTGCGAGTTCGAGGCCAGCCTGGTCTACAAAGTGAGTCCAGGACAGCCAGAGCTGTTAAACAGAGAAACCCTGTCTCGAAAAACCAAAAAAAAAAAAAACATTTTAAAAAAGAAAAATCACAAAGGAGCCAGATGTGCTGGCACATACCTTTAATCCCACCCCTCAGCCCTCCGGAGACAGAGAAACAAGAGGACAACCTGCGTTTGAGGCCAGCCTAATCTACAGAGCAAGTTTCAGAACAGCCTGGTCTACAGAATAAGTTCCAGGACAGCTAGGGCTATGCAGGAAAGCCAATAAACAAGCAAGCAAGCAAACAAACAAGAATCACAAAGCCAGGCGTGGTGGCACAGATGTTTAATCCCAGCACATGGGAGGCAGAGGCAGGTGAAACTCCAGAGTGAGTTCCAGGACAAGGCACTTGTTATTTGATCTTATAACCTAAGTTTGATGCCCCACAACCCACTTGGTGCAAAGAGCAAACAGACCCCCACAAGTTGTTCTGTGGCCTCCACATATACACAGTGATACTTGGTGCCACACATTAAGTAAATAAAATAAAATTTTTACAACAGTTCTCTGGAACCAACTCCCTAAAATTGCCAGACTTCCACATGAGTGCCACAGCACGTATACACACACACACACACATCATACTCACATATACATAACAACTTAATTTTTTTAATCATAAAGGAGTGTTAGACACTACGGCAAACATCTGTAATCCCAGCATTTGAGAGGCTGAGGCAGGTTTTTATGAATTTCTGCCAGCCTGGGCTACATGATGATCTCCTGTCTCAAAAAAAAAAAAAAAAAAAAAAAAACAGAAACAAGCGGGCCTACAAAGTATGGCTCAGTGGGTAACAGTAATAACCTGAGGTCAGTCCCGAGAGTTCACATAAAGTCAGGACTCTGAGGTCAGTCCCCGGACTTCACATAAAGTCAGGACTCTGAGGTCAGTCCCGGACTTCACATAAAGTCAGGACTCCACAAAATTGTTCTCTGACGACACCATGACAAGCATGAAGCACTCTTTATACATGATGATAATAAATAAAAGCAAATCACAAAGACAGGCGGTGGTGGCGCACGCCTTTAATCCCAGCGTGTGGGAGGCAGAGGCAGGCGAATCTCTGTGAGTTTGAGGCCAGCCTGGTCTACAAAACGAGTCCAGGACAGCCAGGACTGCTACACAGAGAAACCCTGTCTTGAAACATAAACAAAACAAAACTAAATCACAAAGGACTGGGGATGTGGGAATAAAGTCAGTGAATGTCCCGGGAATGTGAACAGCTGTCTGACCTGGGACCCTTTCTGCATATCATTCAGAAATTAAGTGATTATTTTACAGTCTGATTCAGAGAGGCTGCCTCAAGTAGTGACCAAGTGGTAATTCAATTATTTTTCAAACAAATGTATTTTTTTATTTCGTTTTGGTTTTTAGAGACAGGGTTTTCCTGTTTATAGCTGGCTGTCCAGGACTCTGTACACCAGGCTGGCCTTGAATTCACAGAGATCTGCTAGCCTCTGCCTCCTGAGTGCTGGTTATAATTTTTTTTTTTTTTGAGACAGTGGCTCATATAGCTCAGGCTGGTCTTAAACTTGATATGTAGCTCGGGATGAGCCTTACCACCTCCCAGAAGTTGCGATTATAGGCACACACCACCATGCCTGATTTGTGCTGTGCTCAGGAGCCGCCGCTCTAAGTAATCAATCTACCAACTGAGCTCAGTCCTAGCCCCTAGTAATACAACTCTGTAACTTGAATTCTAAACCACTGTTTTATACTGTTCAACAAGAAAAGAAGTGGAAAGCCTAAGGAGAAACTTTTCAAGGTCATAAAGTGAATTGTGGTCAAACCTAAAACACCATATGTCCTAGTTCAAGGGTAAGAGGATTTGAATTTGACAGTGTTGATAGATAGTGTTGATTGCCAGTTTGACAGGATCTGGAATCAAGAAGGCAAGCCTCTAAGTATATACCCGTGAGGGATTACCTTGATTAGTTTAGCCCCTGGGTATACCTGTGGGAGGTTATCAGGTTTAGGCTAATTGAGGTGGGGAGACCCACCTTCTGTGGTTAGCAGCATTCCTTAGGCTGTGAGCTGAGTGCAAATCCTCATTGCTTTCTGCTTCCTGACTATGGATTCAATGTGACTTGCCTTCTCAACCTCCTACCTTATGCCTACCCTGCCATAATGGATTTCCCTTTGAACTGTGAACCAGAATAACTATTTTCTTCCTCAAATTACTTGGTCAGGAATTTTATCACAGCAATTGAAAAGGAACCCAGACATTTGGCCTCTACCCCAGTCTGCACCCAAAGAACCTTTTGCTTCCTTCCTAGACAGAAGGTACAATATGTTTTCCCTCCTTGTCTCAGTTCTGCCTTGGCTTACAGAACACATTAGTAGATTCTGGGTACATCTGGAGAAGGAGCTAGCGTGTGTAAATGTCAGGGAACCCCGGGTACAGTTGTGACACCACATGCTTCTTCCTTAACCAGCTGGCATGTGTCAACAGAGACTCCACAATTAATGCATCTACCACAGAAATATGAATTAGAAGCCCGAGAAATCCTTTATTGTTAAGGAGTTGGGATGTTGAGGGCTCAACTGGCATTTATCCGATCAAGTCGGCCAATAAGGGTTAATTGAGTGCCATCAGATGCCCAGGCCAAGTGCTGTAAGTAAGGCATGATTACTGTCCTTGAGGGACTGGTGTCTAGGACAGGTGGTACTGAAGGAGCCTTGCATTCTGGAAAGAGCTGAAACAGGAAAGGTGACGGTGGAAGTGGGTGACAGGCCACCCAACCCAAGGAACTGGCTAGGCTGTGGTCAGAGTTGGCTCCCTGAGCCAAGAACAAGACAGCAGGAGGGATGGGAGAGCATCCTGTAAAACATACAGTAGGTGTTAAAGACCCTTACCAGAAAAGATTTTGACTTCTCCAGGAAGAGATGGTCCATTGTGATTAAATCAGCAAATCTGAGGGTCTAGTTGGAGGCAGAGCTCTAGAAGTGTGCCTGCTGCATTGTTCAGTGACTTTCAGGTGGTGTGGGATCTCTGCACAAGGAAACCTCAAGGATTACAGTAAATATAGCAGCTCCTTATTTTCAGCAGGAAGAGGGGCCAGAGAAGGTTGGTTTCTGCAGATGTGTGTACCTGGGATGTTCCCCAGTGATGGCTAAAATCAGAATGGATGCTACTATTTAAAAAAGATGCTACTATTGAGAGCAACTGGCTGCCGGGCGGTGGTGGCGCACGCCTTTAATCCCAGCAATCAGGAGGCAGAGGCAGGAGGAACTCTGTGAGTTCGAGGCCAGCCTGGTCTACAAAGTGAGTCCAGGATAGCCAGGCTGTTACACAGAGAAACCCTGTCTCGAGAAAAAAAAAAAAAAAAAGAGCAACTGGCTGTTCTTCCAAAGGACCAGGGTTCAAATCCCAGCACCCACATGGCAATTCACAGCTGTCTGTAATGGCCAGGCGTTGTGGCGCACACCTTTAATCCCAACACTCGGGAGGCAGAGGCAGGCGGATCTCTGTGAGTTTGAGGCCAGCCTGGTCTACAAAGCGAGTCCAGGACAGCCAGGTATCTGTTACACAGAGAAACCCTGTCTCGAAAAAAACCAAGAAAAAAAAAGAGCAAGTGAGATGATAGACTGTAAACCCAGCAAGGAGCCTGACTTTGCTGGGTGCTGGCTCCTATAACCCCTAAGCACTTGGGAGGTGGAGGCAAAGAAGTGGAAGAAACCAAGAGTTCAAGTTGACCCTTTCGCCATTCTTGGCTACATAGCAAGTTGGAGGGCAGCCTGAACTTACATACAATCCTATCAGAAAAGTAAAAATCCCTACCCTGACTTTGAGATCACACTGAACGTGGAATCCATCACCTGGCTGAGCCTTGGTTTCCCCATCTGTGAAGCTTCTCTCTGGGGGCTTGGGGCGAGGGCTGAAATTCAGGGCAATGACCAACAGTGTAAATTCTCTTCCAGGCAGACATTACTCACACTATATTTAGAAAGGAGAGGGGAGAGTTAAGACATTGTTTCCCTAAGTAACCCAGGCTGGCCTCAAACTAGCAATAATCCTCCTGCCGGGCTGGAGAGATGGCTCAGTGGTTAAAAGAATTGGCTATTCTTTCAGAGGTCCTGAGTTCAATTCCCAGCACCCACATGGTGGCTCACAACCATCTATAATGTGATCTGATGCCTTCTGACATGCAGGTATACATGGAGATAGAGAATATACATTGAATAAATATTTTTTTTTTAAATCCTCCTGCCTCGGCCTCTCAAGTTCTGGGCTGTCTCTCCCAGCTGTCTGTATTCTGCATTGGTTGAGAGTTTGAGAAAGCACAGAACATTCAGTAATTCTCATTGGATCCTTACTCCTACTCCATGAGGTCGGTGCTGGTATTATTTTCTCAGGTCACGCCAAGGTCAAGCCACCTGGCCAAAGTCCTAAGGCTTTAAGTGCAGACTGGTAACTCCACTGGGGCTCTGACTTCCTGATGCCCAGTGGAGAACTGCAGAGCCCAGGGGGCAGCCCAAAGGCCCTGGGGGAAGGGGAAGAGTTTGACTCTGTGGGCAGTTTGTTGCGCGTGTTAACAGCAACAAGAACCAGGTCCACCGTTCATCGCCGCTTCTTAGCACCGCGCGACCAGACTGGGACGATGCCGCAGGATGTTTAGGGAACGTCTGGCCTCCCCGGCCAGCAGAGGCGCAAGTGCGCCTACAGTTACGCATACGTGGCCTACAGCCTCTGCAGAGCCCGCTGCAGACCTGCGGCTGGCGTAGGAAGAATCCTGTGATTTATGCTCGGGTCACGTGCCCGGGAGAGCTGGCCGGATGAACAGGATGGTAAGAGAAGAGGTTGGGGCTGAGGGCAGTTTACGAAGGAGCTGCCTGGAGGATTCGAGAGTAAGAAAACACGTTAGCAAGAAATAGGAATGAGATGAGTTCGAGAGTAACAACTAGGTGTACATATAACTACAGACCAAGCCCAGAGTGCAGAGTGGGAGCCACTTCTCCCGCCACCTGGGGCTTACACCTGCCTCCCTCTGCTTCAAAGCCGCGTCGCCAGCTTTGTTCTTCTGTGCCCAGCCCACCCTCTCCCTCTGACTGCCTGGCCATTACATTCCTCATTCCCCAACCCATCGACACGCGGAATCTAAGAAATCCTTACTGCAAGGGAAATCTGTGTTATCCTAAGTGTCAACATGTGTATAGTTAAGCACTTATTATTATTATTAATGTAGCCATTTTTCTAGACTTCATGTTAACTGTAAGGTAAAAGTTAAGTTCATGTCCTAAAGCTGTGTCCCCAGGAATGTATTTCTGGGAAACTGTTGCTATGCAGACGAAGGAAAAAGACCTTCAGTCTGGTCAAGATAACCGCATCTTGCCGTCCAATCTGTTACTTATGTTCTGTTATGATTGTTCTGAAAAGTCCACAACCAAGACTACAATTGTTTTCATTTGGGCCAGGTTATGATGACCATGCCATCTACTGTTTATACAATTGGAAAATCCCCTAACTGCCAAAGAAAAATAATAAACGTTAAATTAGACCTTCGAATGGTCAAACTGACCACTGCTGGTTAGTCAGTAACAACAGCCAATCAAAATTGGACATGACCAGTTGCCCAAATGTCATCCAATCATATGACAGAAAACCTGTTTCTTCGTCTAAACCTGTATATAAACTTAATGCTTTCTGGGCAGGGAGTTCTCAACTTGAACCCCTGCAATGGTGAGCATTGAGAGTCCAGGCTCTGAGCTTCAATAAACAACCCTTGTGTAATTGCATCCGAGATGACTCCTTGGGGGTCCTTGGGGGTCTCGAGAACCAGGCAGAACACGCAGAGAAGAATGGGACCTGTAGCATTTGAGTCTGGGACTTTGCCCTCAAGCTGAAGAGTGTGTGTGTGTGTGTGTGTGTGTGTGTGTGTGTGTGTGTGTGTGTAAGTCTCAAGATCAAAGGACTGCAGCAGACAGGCAGCTGTGAATGACAGCCATGAATGTGACCAACCTCAGAGTATAAGCTTTGCCCAGGGGAACAATCCACACCCAGACCCAGGCAGTGATTCCCACAGAGATTGTAGAAGAGATTATGTAACACCTCTGGGTATTTAAATGGCACAGCAGATGGGTGGAGGGCAGGTAGGCAGGGTCTCATGGTACCTAGGACTGGCTTTGAACATTCCATGCAGTGAGGATGAACTTGAACGCAGGAGCTCCTGCCTTTGCCTCCCAAGTACTGGGACTATCGGTGTGAGCCTCTACATCCAGGCTTGGCAATGAGATTTAAAAAAAAAAAAAAAAGATTTATTTAGCTGGGCGTGGTGGAACACGCCTTTAATTCCAGTGCTCGGGTGGTAGAGGCAGGTGGATCTCTGTAAATTCGAGGGCACCCTTTTATACAAATCAAGTCCAGGACAGCCAAGGCTTGGTACACAAAGAAACCTTGTCTGGGAAAAACCAATAATAAATAAATAAAATAAAAATTAAAAATAAAAAAGATGGGGCTAGCCGGGCGGTGGTGGCGCACGCCTTTAATCCCAGCACTTGGGAGGCAGAGGCAGGCGGATCTTTGTGAG
>CAJQZJ010031933.1:1577689-1634897 GCA_907164525.1 Lophiomys imhausi | reverse complement strand
GGGAGGCAGAGGCAGGTGGATCTTTGCGAGTTCGAGGCCAGCCTGGTTTACAAAGCGAGTCCAGGACAGCCAGAGCTGTTAAATAGAGAAACCCTGTCTCGAAAAACCAAAAAAAAAAAAAAAGAGCCGGGCGGTAGTGGCGCACGCCTTTAATCCCAGCACTTGGGAGGCAGAGGCAGGTGGATCTTTGCGAGTTCGAGGCCAGCCTGGTTTACAAAGCGAGTCCAGGACAGCCAGAGCTGTTAAATAGAGAAACCCTGTCTCGAAAAACCAAAAAAAAAAAAAAAGAGCCGGGCGGTAGTGGCGCACGCCTTTAATCCCAGCACTTGGGAGGCAGAGGCAGGTGGATCTTTGCGAGTTCGAGGCCAGCCTGGTTTACAAAGCGAGTCCAGGACAGCCAGAGCTGTTAAATAGAGAAACCCTGTCTCGAAAAACCAAAAAAAAAAAAAAAGAGCCGGGCGGTAGTGGCGCACGCCTTTAATCCCAGCACTTGGGAGGCAGAGGCAGGTGGATCTTTGTGAGTTTGAGAACAGCCTGGTCTACAAAGTGAGCCCAGGACAGCCAGGGCTGTTACACAGAGAAACGCTGTCTCGAAAAAACCAAAAAAAGAAAGAAAGAAAAGATTTATTTTATTGTATATGTATGAGTGTTTTGCTCACATGAATGTCTGTGTATCATGTACACCCTAGAATTGGAGTTATGGACAATTGTGAGCCTCCATGTGAGTGTTGGGAATCAAACTCAGGTCGTCTGCAAGAACAAGTACCCTTAACAGCAGAGCCATCTCTCCAACCCCCTTGTCTGATTTCTTGAGAACCATGATTAGACCTGTGGTGGAGGTTCAGATTCCTTTGCAGGAATCATTCAACAGTTGTGTTGAATGAATGTGTTTTTGTTTTGGGATGTGGGGATGCCATCCCCAAAAAAACGGACTCGTGGGCTGGAGAGATGGCTCAGCGGTTAAGAGCACTGGCTGGTGCTCTTCCAAAGGTCCTGAGTTCAATTCCCAGCAACCACATGGTGGCTCACAACCATCCACAATGTGATCTGATGCCCTCTTCTGGCTGCAGGTGTACATGCAGATAGAGCACTCATGCATAAAATAAATAAATCTTAAAAAGAGAGTGAGAGAAGCCGGGCGGTGGTGGCGCACGCCTTTAATCCCAGCACTTGGGAGGCAGAGGCAAGCGGATCACTGTGAGTTCGAGGCCAGCCTGGTCTACAAAGTGAGTCCAGGACAGCCAAGGATACACAGAGAAACCCTGTCTCGAAAAACCAAAAAAAAAAAAAACCAAAAAAAAAAAAAGAGAGAGAGAGAGAGAGGATTTCATTTAAAAAGAAAAAGAAAAACTCGTGAAAGAGGCAAACAAAACATCCTGATAAAAGAGCACATGATGTTTTGCCAGCCAGAAACCTGTCACGGGTGGAAACATATTTCCATCCTCTGATGGACGACTCCTTGGAGAGCTCATGATCTTGGTCAACAGGAAGTACCTTGTGCGGAGGGCGTGAAGTTGGTGGATTGGAAGTCCTTGGGCAAGTATAAAGAGGAGGCCCTGGAAACGAGAAGGGGCTTTTTGCTTGGCATTGCTTCTTGTCAAGGTTTTGCTCCGAAAGACACCAGACAACGCTTCAAGACTTGCTTCTTCTGAGACTTAACTGCTGCTGCCTTTTGCTGCTGAAGATCAAGGCCCAGGTCAGGCTGAAGAGATCACAGTCCCAAACAGGGATGTAGCAACTGTTGTCACCGCTGCCGCCAACACCAGAGCCCCCAAAGCCGCTGCTTCTTCTGTGGCTGTGTTTGCTGGTGTTGTTTGCTGTGTTCCTGTTGCCAAGCGCATCTGTTCCTGTGTATGCTGATTTGGCTGGATTGCTGACTAGTTGCCCCAAGGATTTGCGCCTGAGAATTTCTTCAACATCTACATATAATAGTATCCTCTCTTCCGTGCTTCAGTTCTGTGGGTTGGAAAGTGTTCATAGTTATTAATAAATAGTTTAAAAGTACACCGTCATAGACCCTCTGATGTCACTGTACCCACCTGCATTATCGATTCTTAGGTTCCTCTCTGTCAGGAGAGCACAGCAATGAAAGTCCTAGAATGATATGATTAGACCACAGTGACATTGAGTTCATTCCGTGTAATTTTTTTGGCTTTGCCTTTCATTTCACAAGTATTTAAAAAAATCAATGGGAAATAGTTAAATCTCTACTCAGAATTAAATTAATCCAAATTAGCCTTAAACTGTGATTCTTCTGCCTCAGTCTCCCAAGTGCTGGGACTGTAGACATGAGCCTGGTTCTAAATATTTAAGATTTATTTTGATATTACCTGTGTGTGTGTGTGTGTGTGTTGTGCTAAGCAAACACTTTATCTATCGCTGAACTACATCACCAGCCAAAACTTTCTTTTTTGGTGCTGGAGCTCAAACCCAGGACGATTAAGAGTTCAAGTACATGCCGGGCATGGTGGCGCACGCCTTTAATCCAGCACTCGGGAGGCAGAGGCAGGTGGATGTCTGTGAATTCAAGGCCAGCCTGGTCTACAAAGTTAAGTCCAGGACAGCCAGGGTTACACAGAGAAACCCTGTCTCAAAAAAACAAAACAAAAAAATAAATAAATAAAAATAAAAAGAGTTCAAGTACAACCTTGGCTGCCTAGGGAGCTCAAGGCCAGCCTGGGCTACATGAAAACTTCTTTGAAAAAAATAAATTAACTAAACAATAATAAAACAGCAATAACATGAGTGTGACTATAGGACAGAGCTTCTGGTGAATGTTCCTCCTCAGTGGGTGGGTGGATACAGAGGGTGATTGAGAAGTCTAGAGAGGAAATTTGAGATGCCAACTCCATCCATGTGCGGGTGTTGTTGGATCCTCTGGAGCTGTGAGCTACCATGTGGGTGATGGGAATTAAACCTGCGCTCCTCTGGAAGAACAGATAGTGCCCCCAACTGCTGAGCCATCTCTCCAGCCCTGGCATTTCCACTCTTTACAGACTGGGAGAAATCAGCATGCCCTTGGAGCAGAGAGACTCATTGAGAAATCATGAGTCTCTCTGGCTCAGACTCAGGCTGACCCCGCCACCTGCTGGTGGCCAGGAGGAACATCAGGAGCCTGAGGGCTGCATCTAGCTAGGCCAATCGAGGGCTCCACCACCGAGCTGTGCACTCAGCCCTTGAGTTACATGGATTTTGCTGTTGTTACATAAATCAATCCACTTATTGTGGGGGGGAGGGGAGGAATTCTCAGATGGCCACACTTCTCCTGATCCTTTGATTCCTTCAATCCTGTGGAGTCCGACTGTGACAGCAGAAGTGGGGATGGAGGTCCAGGACCCCACTGGCCACCATTTTCATGCAGAACCTCAGTAACAGGTACTGCACGCAGCCCTGCCCACTCATCTCTTACCAGAGAAGAGACAATTATACTTGGAATGCTGTGAAATTTCTTTTTCTGAGTCTGGCCTATTCTACACAGCATGATGACTCCAGTCTGTTCCATTTGTTCTCCAGTTCCATTGCATTGCCTGCAAAGGACAAAATTTTGTTCTTTATGGCTGAATAAAAGTTCACTGTGGACTGGGCACACTCCTTTGATCCCAGCACTCGGGAGGCACAGGCAGGCTGATCTCTGTCGGTTCGAGGTCAGTGTGGTCTACAAAGTGAGTCCAGGACAGCCAGAGCTGTTACACAGAGAGACCCTGTCTGGGGGTGGGGGGAGTTCACTGTGGGGCTGACGAGATGAGACGGCTCAGCAGGTGAAGGTGCTATGTTCATTCTTTAATAGACACTTAGGTTGGTTCCGTATCTTGTGAGTTGTGAATTGTGCTGTAATAAACATGGATACACGGGAACCTCTGTCACATGTTGACTTAGCTTCCTGAAGTATTATGGATTTCTTTTTTTTTTTTTTTTTTTTTTTTGGTTTTTGGAGACAGGGTTTCTCTGTGTATCCCTGGCTGTCCTGGACTCACTTTGTAGACCAGGCTGGCCTCAAACTCACAGAGATCTGCCTGCCTTTACTCAGGTATCCTGAGTACCGAGATTAAAGGCATGTGCCACCACACCCGGCATGGATTTCTTAATCATTTTGGCTTTTGAAAATATTTTCTCAGCCAGGCCGTAGTGGCACACAACTTTAAT
Organism: Lophiomys imhausi; assembly: GCA_907164525.1. Lineage (NCBI taxonomy): Eukaryota > Metazoa > Chordata > Mammalia > Rodentia > Muridae > Lophiomys > Lophiomys imhausi. The sequence continues at coordinate 1,630,754 of CAJQZJ010031933.1, read as the reverse complement.
CCCAGCACTTGGGAGGCAGAGACAGGAGGATCTCTGTGAATTTGAAGCCAGCCTGGTCTACAGAGGGAGTTCCAGGATAGTCAGGGCTGTTATACAGAGAAACCCTGTCTTGAGAAAATTAAAAAAAAAATAAGTTTTTATATGTTTGGATGTTTTGTCTGAATATGTATCTGTTTACCACTTGCCTGGCACCTGGGGAATACAGAAGAGGGTATTGGATCCTCTGGACTGGAGTAACAGGCCATGTAGGTGATGGAACTTCAACCCAGGACCAAAAGAGCAATCAAGGCTCTCAACCATCTTTCTAGCTAACAGTCACACAACTCTTGCCACGTTTGTGTCTCCAGTACAGCAATATACATATAGATGTGTATGTGCTGAATAAACATACATTGCGCCAGAGAATTACTATTTTTTTTGATTACTGAGCTTTTGACACTCCTTTAAATTTTGGACCCTAAGTGTTAGGCACCTGAAACCAGGCTTTTTGACTACTTTATTGGGTTCTTACACCCACCACCCTCCTCCACCTCCATCCCTTCTTACCCCCTAACACTAGGTAGGTGAGAAAGAAGGTTACAGGGGAGAGGGAGACTCTCCCTGCTGATTAGGGGCGCCCAGAGTTCCTTGGGGCAAGTTATATCTTCATTGTCAGGATATCTCCAACCAGCAACCAGCAGACCAGCAAAAGCAGCAGCAGCTTCTTTGGAGTGCTCCCACCCCGTCTCAGGGCTCTGGCATTTATAAGTCCCCAGAATTCTAACTATCCTTAGCTAGCAAAATCACACCCCTTCTAGAGCATGAGACAAATCATAGTTAGCTGCTGTGTACAATCAGAAGCAGCCCCATATCCCACACCTGGGATTAAAACAAAAACATACCTTTAATCCCAGCACTTGAGAGGCAGAGGCAGGCGGATCTCTGTGAGTTCGAGTCCAGCCTGGTCTACAAAGCGAGTCCAGGACAGCCAGAGCTGTTACACAGAGAAACCCTGTCTTGAAAAAAACAAAAACATACTCACATAACATAACATAACATAACATAACATAACATAACATAACATAACATAACAGGGTTTCAAAGAAACCAAAATTCTCACTACAGGCACCTCCCTCTCTTCGCTCTTCTACAACTTTGCATAGTATCTGTTTGTCGGTTTATTACTGCAACAGTATCCCATGTAGCCTAGGGTGACCTCAAACTCAGTATGCGCTTGAGGATGACTTGAGCTCCTGATCCCATTGCCTACCCCTGGGATTACAGGCATGAACCATCCATCTTGCTGACTCCCCCATGGCTTTATATACTCCTAAAGCCTGGTCTCTTCGCTGCCACCCTCATTTACTGACTTGCCTGCACTGTCACCTGTCGGAGGGCCTCACCTCTGTCTTGTAGCCATCAGTAAAAACTCCTCTCCTTTTCCCTTCTGCCCTGGGCCAGGGTGATTTGCTAAAAGAGCCGTGTTGCTGCCCTTAGGCAGCTGTCAAGTAAGGAAGCATACAGTGGTGTAGTCACAAGACTTGTTTGTGTCTCAGGCAGAACCTCACCGTGTATCCACCCTATCCTCCTGCTTCAGTCTCTTTGGTGCTGGAGTTACAGGTCTCTAGGCCACCTCAGGCTGCTGTGGGAACTGCTGGCCAAAGGAAGGGATACCTGGGAAGGAAAGGCCTGCAGGACCTCTGCCCCTGTTCCCTCCCATGTAAGCTGTTGCATCCAAAGCCAATAAGACCTAAGTCACTGTTGCTGAACTTCATGTGCCGGGGGAGACCTAGACAATGGCTCCCTCCCCTCAAGGTCCCATTGACAAACCAAGGTGTGATGCCACCAAAGTTCCCAAATGAATGAGTTTATTTGGGTTTTCGTACAGAGCATGTTTGAGGGGTTGCATGCAGGAGTGTGGGTGATCCTCCACACACAAAAAAAGGGTCTCACTAGCATGCTTTTACCCAGCCTGTGTGGCTTTCCCATAGTCCCCTCCCCTAGTTCTTCCCTACCTATATACCCTAACCCCTCTCCAAGGCCAAGCGCAATAAGAGAAGAATTGCACCCGCTGAATATTTAATAAGGGTCCCATCTGGGGTGATGTTTGTGAGCAAGCCCAGCTGAACACCTGGAGATGGTAGAAGTTTGTCTTGGATAAGCACTAGATCCAGAGCAGGGCATGATGGCGCACGCCTTTACTCCCAGCACTTGGGAGGCAGAGGCAGGTGGATCATTGTGAGTTCGAGGCCAGCTTGGTCTACAAAGTGAGTCCAGGACAGCCAGAGATACACAGAGAAACCCTGTCTCGAAAAACCAAAAAAAACCAAAAAACACTAGATCCAGATGTCAGTGGACACCCCATGACAAAATTACCACCTTCTCTTTACTTGTGGCCAGAAGGTACGAAGCTTAGAGAGTCAAGGAGTCCTTTGCTCACTGTTCCCCACCTGGTAATGTCAGAGCGATGGTGTAATCTGAGGTCTACCCTACTCAGAGCTCGGTCCTATAAACACCTTCCTCATTCACCAAATATTTCTGTGTGCCTCAGGACTGCTGGGACCTGTTCTAGGTGCTGGGGATACAGCAGTAAAGAAAAGAAAAAATATATATATAGAGAGAGAGAGCAAGAGAGAAAGACAGCTCTGCACCTAAAATATATACACTATATAGAAGAGTGACGGAAATCACAACTGTTTAAATGATGGCCACTGCTTTTGTGCAGACACTAGAGCCTTGGACCAGATGGACAAGCTGCCAGGAGGCCCCGGGGTGAGGCAACAGCAGTGGGAGTTGGTTCTTCAGGAGAGGAAAAGAAGCCTAAGGGTGAACATGCCAAACAGTTCTCTATGTATGCACGCATGTATGCCTGCTCACACACTGGAGTCTGACACGGGCCGTGGGCAATGTCTTCCAGAGAAGCTGGCTCTCCTGGCCTCTGCCCTATCCCTTTTGACCCCAGAGCTGCATCCCATCTGTGGCCACGTCTCAGCTACCACCTGGGAGCAATGGATACCTTTCTGGTCTATGCGGCAGCCTGAAGTACACAGGAGTAACTAGGGAAGAGCAGAAGTCAAGACAGCAGCTGTCCCCAGGTACAAAGCCTGGTGCCCTACGACCTGAGCCTCCAAGACCGTGTATTTCTTGTAGAAGAACCATAGAGGAAGGGAAGGATCAGAAATTAAATCCTAAATCAAACCCTGGGGCCCCTGGAGTCTGAAAATTAGGGGTTTATTTTTCTTTTATTATTTTCTCTTTCTTTCTTCCTTCCTTCCTTTCTTTCTTTCTTCCTTTCTTTCTTGTTTTTGTCATTGTTTATTTGTTTAATTATTTCTGATTTTTTTGTTTTTTTGTTTTTCGAGATGGTTTCTCTGTGTAACCGCCCTGGCTGTCCTGGATTTATTTATTTATTTATTTGTTTGTTTGTTTTAATGTATACAGTGTTCTGTCTGCAGGTATGCCTGCAGGCCAGAAGAGGGCACCAATTTTCATTATAGATGGTTGTGAGCCACCATGTGGTTGCTGGGATTTGAACTCATGGACTCTGGAAGAGCAGTAAGTGCTCTTAACCTCTGAGCCATCTCTCCAGCCCGGGTGTTTGTTTGTTTTTTTTTTTAAGATTTATTTATTTATTATTTATTATGCATATAGTGTTTTGTTTGCACATATGCCTGCAGGCTGGAAAAGGGCACCAGATCTCATTATGGATGGTTGTGAGCCACCGTGTGGTTGCTGGGAATTGAATTTGGGACCTCTGGAAGAGCAGCCAGTGCTCTTAACCTCTGAGCCATCTCTCCAGCCTGTTTGTTTGAGACAGGGTTTCACTATGTAGCCCTGGCTGTTCTGGATCCTGCTCTGCAGACTAGGTTACAGAGATCTGTGGACCAAAACTCACAGAAATCTCCCTGCTTCCACCTCCCAAGTGCTGGGATTAAAGGTGTACGTCACCATCACCTGGCTGTATTTGTTTGTTTGTTTAAGATTCATTTATTTTACATGCATATGTGTGTGAGCCAGCCTGAGTTTATGTGTACTATGTGTGCAGGAGCCTGTGGAAATCCGAAGAGGGTGTCTGATACCTTGAAAGTGAAGTTACAGGTGGTTGTGAGCCGTCTAATATGGGTGCTGGTATGAAATACACCCAGGTCCTGTGCAAGGACAGTGAGTAAGCCAAAGAGCTGAGCCATCTCAAAAGCCTCTTTTTATTTGTTTGTTTTTGTTTTTATTTCTCCCCCCCAGACAGGGTTTCTCATATCCCTAGCTATCTTGGTACTTGCTCTGCAGACCAGACTGGCCTGAAACTCAGAGATCCACCTGCCTCTGCCCACTGAGTACTGGGATTAAAGGTGTGCACCACCACACCCAGCCTTTTATTTATTTTTGGTTTTTCGAGACAGGGTTTCTCTGTGTATCTCTGGCTGTCCTGGACTCGCTTTGTAGACCAGGCTGGCCTTGAACTCACAGAGATCCTCCTGCCTCTGCCTCCCAAGTGCTGGGATTAAAGGCGTGCGCCACCACACCCAGATGAAAACTAGTTGTTAAGCAGACAAAAGAAGGCTTGGGGTGTAGCTCAATGGTGCAGCCCTTGGGTAGCATGCATGAGGGCAATGGTTCAATCACTAATAACTTAAATATAAATGTATAGTAATTAGCCAGTGGCGGCAGCACACACCTGCAATCCTATCACTCTAAAGATGAAAACAGAAGGTTCAGGAATTTAAGGTCATCCTCCCTTAAATAGGGATTTTGATACTAACCTGTGATACATGAGACCTTGAAAAAACTGTGTGTGAGGGAACAAAGACAGCATTAATACCACTGTTTGCCATCAGAAAAGCTAGATTGAAAGACAATAATGACAAATTCCAGCAAGATCATGGAGCAACTGGAGTGCTTGTACGTCATTCATGTGGGTGTAATGTAGGACAGGCATTTTGGGGGAAAAAAATGCCTGGTGATTTCTAGCAATACAAATGCTTCCTCTATGAACCAGAAATTCTATTCCTGGCTATTTGTGCAAGACAAATGAAAATGTGTACTCATCATAAGACTTTTAGACGTGTAGTCACACATTATTATTCATAGTCCCAAACCTTAATGTCCATCAACAGGGGACTAGACCTAGGTAGACAATCTGTAGTGTGTCAATATAGTGGAATACTATAGCAATAAAAAGGAATGGACTGCCAGCAGGCAACAATGTGGATTCCTCTCAGGAACAGTGTTGTGCAAAAGAAGCCAGACAGAAAAAAACAGCCAGGTGTGGTGGTACGCGGCTTTAATCAGGAGGCAGAGGCAGGTGGATTTCTGTGAGTTTGAGGCCAGACTGGTCTACATAGGAAGTTGCAGGCCAGCCAGGGCTACATAGTGAGACCCTGTCTCAAAAAATTAATAATAATAGTAGTAGTAGTAGTAGTAGTAGTAATGCATTATTGTTTGATCCCATTTATATGAACTTCTAAGACAAACAGAATTGTTTTATTATGATAAAAGGAAAAGTAATGGGTATAGTGGCACACACTTTTTTTTTCTTTTTGGTTTTTCGAGACAGGGTTTCTCTGTGTAACACTGGCTGTCCTGGACTCACTTTGTGGACCAGGCTGGCCTCCAACTCACAAAGATCCGCCTGCCTCTGCCTCCCAAGTGCTGGGACTAAAGGTGTGTGCCACCATGCCTGGCCCAAATCATACTTTTAAGAGTCACTAAGAGATTAAACTGTAATGCCAAGGCTGGAGAATAACTGCCCTGTAACCGAACTTTTAAATTATTATTTAACACTTATTTATTTATTACTAAATTCACTTATAACAAACACCAACAATTTAACTATTAATCCTATAAATTCCTACAACCCCTTTAACCTATCCACTAAACCTATTGATAATCATAACAACTACTTTCATAACCTTTTAGAATGATACAGTCTCTGGGGCAGGTCCTCAGTCGTCAGGAACACAGTATTTGTTGAAGATTCTTTTTTTTTTTTTTTTTGGTTTTTCGAGACAGGGTTTCTCTGAATATCTCTGGCTGTCCTGGACTCGCTTTGTAGACCAGGCTGGCCTCGAACTCACAAAGATCCGCCTGCCTCTGCCTCCCAAGTGCTGGGATTAAAGGCGTGCGCCACCACCGCCCGGCTGTTGAAGATTCTTTAACACACTTAGCAGTCCTTCTTCTGGATCTCTCAGATGCAGGTTCGTCAGGGTAAGTTGGTTATTGCAGTCTCACCTTAAATAAGGCTTCATGCTTTCTTCTCTGTGGGAGACCCCAGCCGTCTGCAGGCCAACTTACTTCTTTTGAATCAGGAACTCAGCTGCTCTGCCTCAGTCCTTAAAGCCAGGCACCATTTCCTTTAGGCCACTGTTTGGACAGATCAAACCCCTCTAGGCAAAAGCTGAGCCACAGGGTCCAGTCCTTGGCCTTTTGGTGTCTTGCTCAGGCTTTCTTTGCTCACCGGCTTCTTTCTGCTTCAGGGAGAGAGCTGGCCATCAATGGCCAGCCCTTTTTTCAGCAGGACTCTTGGAGCTCTCTAGCATCAGGGGCCTCTTCTCCTCTGGGCTCCACGCACTGTCCTCAAATAGGAGGAACTCTGTTTCAGCTTAATTTGGGCTCCGCCCACTTAGCAGCTGAAAACAATGTCAGGCCAGATACTTTGTTTCTTCAAATCTTGAGTCTTTCCTGTTTTTCCTGACTTCAAACTTGTTTTTCAGTCTATTGAGTCTTTCCTGTTTTTGCTGACTTCATGCTGATAATGCTCTTCAGGCCCCGAATTAAGAGACAGTATCAGAAACTCCTATATATTTCCTAAATCTAATTTATCTAACTCCTACAGAGACAGTATCAGAAACTCCTATATATTTCCTAAATCTAATTTATCTAACTCCTACACTGCCCTCCTCCCCATCTAGGGTGGCTCTTTTTTTTTCTTCTTTGAGACAGGGTTTCTCTGTGTAACAGCTCTGGCTGTCCTGGACTCGCTTTGTAGACCAGGCTGGCCTCGAACTCACAGTGATCCGCCTGCCTCTGCCTCCCGACTGCTGGGATTAAAGGCGTGCGCCACCACACCTGGCTAGGGTTGCTCTTTTAACCACTAGCTATAGACCGAGACAAAAAACAAACAAACAGGGCTGGAGATATGGCTCAGAGGTTAAGAGCACTGGCTGTTCTTTCAAAGGTCCTGAGTTCAATTCCCAGCAACCACATGGTGGCTCATAACCATCTACAATGAGATCTTGTGCCCTCTTCTGGCCTCCAAGGCATACATGCAGACAGAACACTGTATACATAATAAATAAATCTTTAAAAAAACAAACAAACAAACAAAACCAACCCACCAAACAGACAGGCTCACTGAGAAGGGCTGGGTATTGGTAGAGTGCTGGCCTAGCAAGCTATAAGCCCTGGGTGTCACCGCAAGCACCACAGACCCTGAATACCCCCAGCACTTGGGAGGTCGGGGCTGGAGGACCAGGAATTCAGGGTCATCTTGGTAACCTGGTAAGTATGAAACCAGTCAGAGCTGTGTGAGCCGCTGACTTGAAAGAAAAAAAAAATCAAAAAACAAAAACAACAGGCCAGGAGTCCAGGACAGCCAAAGCTATTACACAGAGAAACCCTGTCTCAAAAAAAACAAAACAAACAAACAAACAAAAACCTAAAAAACCACCACCAGCAGCAACGAAAGACACCTGTTACTGAAAGCTGGACCTTACTGACAGGGAACAAGCAAACACAGAGCACCTGACTTTGTTCCCCAGATCAGCCGCCTGGTCTTGCTGGAGCCCAGAGGGATCCTTCTTTCCCACTGGGAGCAGCCTTAGGGAGGATTTCCACAAATCAGGCCTTGGCTTAGCACCTGCGACACAGCTTCTCTCTCTCCCTGATGGCCTGGCTTACATGCCACCTCCTCCCACAATGCCGTTGTGGCCCTGAGGTACACCCTCCCTGTCAGGGTGTATCTGCCTGCCCTCAAACCATCAGAATCATTGTCTGACAGGATGGGAGCTCTATGGTGGAGTACTCAACTCATGTAGGGGAGTTCCTGGGTTCTATCCCAGCACAGCACCCATAAAATTAGACTCCAGTGTGGACCACTGGCACCCACCTGAGATGACCACACTGCCCGTGGCACCCCTCAGAACACTTCCCCAGCGGCTGACAGCGCCTGGCCTAGGCTTCTCTAGAGAGTAGTTCAGGTGGACTTCTGGTTCCATTTACAGAAACCAAGGTCCAGAATGGCTAGTCACTCAAGGGCAGCTCCTGGGTGCCAGAGAGGGTTGATTTCTAGTCTCTGGGATTCTTTGAAGGCCCAGGCAAACACCAGACAGGGACCTAGGGGCTTTGCTGTGCTGTCAAGCCCGTTTCCACATCCGTTAAATGGTTCAACTTTTGTCCCACCTGGTGGGGTCTAAGAGCCTGGTTGGGTGACTGGCTTCCTGACTTCTCACCTTGTGATTAGTTTCTTCATCTGCAAAATGGGGCAATGGAAGGGACAGCAGCACATCTGAGAGCCAGAGAGGTGACTTAGCACTTAGGAACACTGGCTGCTCTTGCAGAGGACCTAGGTTTGGTTGCCAGCACTCACGTAGCAGCTCACAACCATCTCTAACTGCAGTTCTGGGGGCTGTGACCATCGTCTTCTAAAACTTTTGAGGGCACCAGCTACTCATGTGGTACACATACATACATGCAAAAAAAAATACTCATACACATAAAATAACTCAAAAAAAGAAAGAGAAAGAAAAAAGAACGAAAGAAATCCCAAAGCCTGGCCCTTGTTGGTGCTTGGAGGCTACTCAGTGTCCTAGCCACAGCAGTACATCATAATCACTATGGGACTAGTCTCTTAGTAAAATGCATAGTATCCATTATTTCAGATACAAAGATGTAAATGGCCTGATGCTCTCCAATACACAGTCACCTGCAAGAATAATGACTCAGACAGTTCTGAGAACCCTTTTCTAAGTGTCTCCCAGAAGAAGGTGTTACCCCAGCCTCCTCACCCGAGCCTCCCTGTACAAGTGTGACTAGTGGAGTGGGTAACAGGGTCCGAATGTAGTTTGTTGCACTTGCTAAGCCAGCTGGGGCCTTGGGAGCAGAGTGGCCCAGATTCTTGGCAATGACTTCTCCAGTTCTCATAGAGGCATCATGTGGGGGGAACGGTGGGCTATACATACACAGTTTCCTAGTCCTGGATTCCCAACCAGGCCTTTACACTGAGCCTAGGGGTTCTCCCTGTCACCTCTCTCCTATGTTCCCCTTTGCCTCCCTTCTCTCTGTAACTCCCAAAAGATGGTGTCTGTCCAGTCTCAGTCTCCATGGGACTGTGGTGCTCAGGAAACATTTTTTGGAGTTCAAGATCATCTCCATTCTCTGAATAAGGCCTGGAAGGCAGAAATCAGCAAGACCAAGGGGACAGAGGGAGGAGGGCAAGAATGGTAGAGGAACCCCGCCTTCCCTGGGAGCTCAGCCCAGCCTTTACCACAAGCTTAGTCACCCGCCCAGAGGGCTGGGTAGGGCTGGCAGCACTGCCATCCTGGAAGGCTCTGAGTCACCGGCTGGTGAGGGACAGCTGTGGCCCAGCAGGAAACCAAGGCTGAAGTGGAAGAGGTGTGTGGGGTGTGGGTTGATGGGATCTGACTCCCTTCCCCTTACTGGTGGGGAGGAACTGGGAGGGACTGGCCAGCACCAGTGAGCTTAGCAGCACATAGCTCCCATGACCCACCAGGAGTCAGAACTATGCCTTTAAGGGTTCTCCCTCTGGAGAACAGGGAGTAGTAGGTGGTAAGATCTGTGCTTAAGTCACAGCAACCAACAGAGGGACTTCTCAGTTTTTGTTTTTTGAGACAGGGTTTCTCTGTGTAACAAGCCCTGGCTGTCCTGGATTCCCTTGGTAGACCAGACTGGCCTCAAAGTCAACAGAGATCCACCTGCCTCTGCCTCCTGAGTGTCGGGATTGAAGGTGTGCGCCACCACGCCTGGCCTCAGAAGGACTTCTTGACAAAAGACATAAGACAACACGGGGGAGGTGCTTGAGGAACACTGGGTGCTGCTGTCACCTCAGTAAGTCACTCACCAAGCTTCAGAGGTATAGCCAGCAATTTCACTTCTAGGACTTTAATTCTCAGAAATAGTTATGAAGTTGGGCATTGTGCCACACGTCTCTAATCCCAGTATTTGAGAGGTGGAGGCACAAGGTTCAAGAGTTCAAAAGTCATATTCACTCCACAGTGATTTGAGGTCAGCCTGGGCAACACAGTGAGACTGTCTTAAAAACAAAATTGCCCGGGCTGATGGTACAAGCATGGAATCCTATCTGCTCTGGAGTCTAAGAGTTTAAGGATTGCCTGGGCAGCTTATTGAGACCCTGCCTCAGACTAAAGGAGGGCTGAAGACAGAGCTCATGTCTAGTGTGCTCTTGAAGCGGGGGTTCAGACCCCAGTGCTGCAAAATAAATACTCCTCTCACCTCCAAGTTAGAAGACAAAGCCAGGCACAGTGGTGCAAGCCGGTAGTCCCAGCATTTGATAGGCAGAGGCAGGAGAATCTCTGTGAGATCCAGGACAGCCAGGGCTACACAGAGAAACCCTGTCTTGAAAAACCACAAAAAAAGTTGGGTGGATGGGTTGTCAATTCAGTTGACAGAGGCTTACCAAACATACATGGGTCCATCCACCAATACCACACAAAACTGGGGTGGGATGCATGTCTGTGATCACTGGGAATGAAGACAAGATGACCCAAAGAAAGTTCGAGGTCATCTTCCCCTTCCCCAGCTGTATAGTGTGTATAGTGTGTATAGTGTGCCAGCCTGGGACGCACAAGATTCTGAAAAAAAAAAATTAGTAGATGAATTGATATGGAAAGTGTTCTCGTGACATTCTGACACGTGGACATGTACTGGGAAGAGAGCCTTATATTGAGCCTGAGAAACCAATGAGGGAGTAGGTATGGTGCCCTGAAGCTCTGAAGTAGGCAGAGCTCTGTGAAATGAGTGTCTCCTCTCTCTTCTCCAATTCTGGTTTTAAAGATGAGAGACCCAGGCCCCATGCACTCTAAGAATGTGTTCTACCCCTGAGCTACATCCCAACCTTCATCCCTTACCCGCCTTGAAACTTCAGACAAGTTACAGCCTGTTCTGTCTCCCCGGAAGACGCAGGACCTCAAGTGATGGTGAAGACTCAATACAGCAGAGAACAGGAAACCCAGCACCCAGTGCAGCAGGAACTGCCTGGTGTGTGGGAGCTTGAGTGAGGCTGTCTTTGTCCTCATGTCATCCTAGCATTTGCTGACACTTCAGCAACTCCCTACCTGGCTTCTGTGTTATGGGATCTGACCTAGGAACCGTGGTCTGGAAAGGCGGTGAGCTCTCCATTCCTGGAGTTAGCCAAGCAGACCCTATTGGCCGGGACTTATTTTGTTGCCGGGCGCGCCTGCCACAGGCAAGAGAACACACAGGCCTCCCGAGGAGCTTGCTAGGTTCCAGGGGCAAGTGGACCTCACATCGCCAATGGTTTGTGCGCCAGGGACACTCATGCAATCTTGCCTTATATTATATGCAGTGAGGACGGTCCTGGTCCTCAGAGAGGACATTCTAGTCACACAGAAAACCACACAGACGCACACCCGCCCACACATCCACACCCACACACCCCCACACCCACACCCCTTGGAACGTGCTGAATGTGGTGAAGGTAAAGGGAATTTAGAGCGCTAGGGAGAAAAACAGTGGTGAGCCTAACCTAACTCAGGTGTGTGTGTGTGAAAGGACAGTTTTATCTGAGGTCTGAGCAATGAGTGGTGGTTGGAGGGGCAAAATTCTAGTTCATAAGCTCTAAGACAGGGTAAAGCAGGGCTAGTGTAAAGATGTGAAAGTTCGGGGTGACTGGCCAAGGAGGAAAGGGAAGCGGGATAAGTGGGGGGGGGGGGCTGGGCTGATGAGATGGCTCAGGGGGTAGAAGCGACTCCTGCATTCTAACCCACACAGTGGGAGAAGAGAAGAGAGAATGGGCCCTTGCAAATCTGAGGTCCACAATATATGCTGTTTCCCCTTTCCTTGTCACACAAAGCAAATACATAAATAAACAAATAAATGTAAACACACACACACACACACACACACACACACACACACACACACACATATATATTTTAAAGAAGAGGTTGAAAGAATTCCCTAAGTGTCATATTTAGGAATCTGGCCTCACCTCGAGGACACTGGGAGCCACAGAAGGTTTAAGGTGAAGAACAACATGACCAGGTTTGTGTTTTAGAAGAATCCACGTGAGTGTGCAGTGAGAACTAAGAGGAGGCTATCAACAGGCAGGCCAGCCAAGGCCTGGGCAGTTCCTGGGTCCTGCCTGGGGTGACAGTCGCACCATGAGGGAGCAAGAAGGGAGTTCCATAGAGGCCAGGTGATGGGTGGAAAGAACTGTGTGCTCAGTGCTCTCACTGCCCAAGGGGGAGGTCTGGGCCTTGTGCCAAGGTCCCTTCCGTATCACAGGGCATGCCAACAGGGTAAACAGAGGTGGACACATGATCTTCCTTAAAAACAAAATCTCAATTCATCCACCCCCTCTGCAGTTTACTGGGGGTGTTTTGTTTTGTTTTTTTTTTTTTTTCCTCTTCTATTTCTAGTCTGACAGGTTTGTGGGACAAGCAGAGCCGGGGCTTGGAGCCAACCTGGAGAGAGAGGAACCTGGGGGGCAAAGAAAGGACCTTCCTTCTTCCTATAGGACAAGGAAAGGTACTGGCTGAGCCCCTCCTGGAAACCCTAGAGAAATGCTTGACCTCTGGGCTTCAGTCCAGGCTCTGGCTCCAGCCTTCTGAACCCTCCCTTTCAAAGTAAAGGCTCATTATTCTTCACCTTCGGGTTGCTGTTTCCAAATGTGCTTTAGGGTGGGGCTGGGCGAGGCAGCACGGCTGAGAGGCAGGTTGGCAGAAGCCACTTCCTGACAGTGGACTGGTGAGTCAAGGGTTGGAGGTGACATTCTTTGTTAGGAGGTACAGGCCCAGCAGGTGGGCAGCAGGGTTCCTTCCCTCCCTTGCCCAAGATCCTAACATACCTACCCTTTTTCCAGATTCCTGGAGTCACCAAGGAAAGGAATGGGAGTATCTGCTGGGTAGAGGCAATCTGTAGATTGTGAAAATAGAGCATCTTGCAAGGCTGAGAAAGTGTGTGTGTGTGTGTGTGTGTGTGTGTGTGTGTGTGTTGTATTTTTTTTTTTTTTTGGTTTTTTCGAGACAGGGTTTCTCTGTGTAGCCCTGGCTGTCCTGGACTTACTTTGTAGACCAGGCTGGCCTCGAACTCGCAAAGATCCGCCTGCCTCTGCCTCCCAAGTGCTGGGATTAAAGGCGTGCGCCACCACTGCCCGGCTTTTTTTTTTTTTTTTTCGAGACAGGGTTTCTCTGTATAACATCTCTGGCTGTCCTGGACTCGCTTTGTAGACCAGGCTGGCCTCGAACTCACAGAGATCCGCCTGCCTCTGCCTCCCAAGCGCTGGGATTAAAGGTGTGTGCCACCACGCCTGGCGTGTATTGTATTCTTAAGTGTGTGTATTGTAAACCCTGGGACAAATGAGTAAGGTGCCAATTTAATATGTCAAAGTAGACCTGGCTACCACGTTCTCCCAGAATCCCTCAGCCCCTACCTGTTACAGGGTGTGGCTGGGATACCCAGCTCTCTCCAGCCCAGGGGCTGAGCTGCTCTTCCCCCAGAGGCTCTTCCCTATATAATCCAGACATGTTGGTTACTTGCCCCTTTTTTACCTTAGTCCTCGTGGCTGCTGTACCTGGTCCTTCTCTCCTCTCTCTCTTCTCCTCTGGCTCTCCTCACATGTCCACTCTGGACTCTCCCAGATGCCCCTGCCTCTGGCTATGCTCTCCCTTTTATCTACAATAAACTTTCTCCTCCACCATTTCTAGGAGCAGTCATGTCGTCATGCCCTTTCCTTTTATTTATTTATTTTCCATTCGTTTATGTGCATATACACAGGGTCATGTACATATAGTACACTTGCTCTCTCTCTCTCAACATTCCAGTAGAAAGCAAGCAGAAGATAGGAATGAAAAGGTTAATGGAGGCAAAATCGTGGACTTGCTTATCACGTATCAAGTCTGAGCCCCAGCATGGCAAGAAAAAACACAAATAACATGGATCTTGCACATGTGTGATAACACATTGCAGCCAGGCAGTGGTGTCACGTGCCTTTAATGCCAGCGCTCAAGAAGCAGAGGCAGACAGATTTCTGCATTCAAGGCCAGCCTGGTCTACAGAATGAGTCCCAGGCCAGCCAGGACTACACGGAGACCCTGTCTCAACCTGTTCCCCCCTCCAAAAAACAAAAAACAAACAAACAAAAAAAACCCAACAACAACAAAAAAAAAAGAAAGAAAGAAAAGACAAGACGACACTGCAATCTACTCAAATCTGGAAGGCAAAGGGCTGGGAATAACCCCACAGTACAGCTCTTTTCTAGTACACATATGCCCTAGGTCGTATACTCAGCACTAAAAAAAAAGTCATTTGGGAGAGGCACAAGGAAGGGGGCGGGTGTTAATATGGGCAAAGGACAATGATACAAAGTATGTGGAAGTGTCATCACGCCCATTATTTTGTACACTTAGTACAAAAGCTAATGAAAAACAAATAAAATGGTGAACATGAATATGACCTCGACCCCCCGGTCCTTGGGAAATAAATCCTTTGCTGTCTGACTTCCTGGAACCCATCATGCTGATGACTACATTAGTCTGTTCTTTTTTTCTCTTTTTATAAAAAAGGGAAGGACTAGGGGATAGCTCCGAGGTGGAATGGTTGCTTAACATACGCAAGGCCTCAGGTTCCCTCCCCAGAAAAAAATCAAGTAGCAAAACCTTTCATTCCTCCCTGACCCAAAGGCCACAACTGAATCAGAATTCACTAGCACGCAGGACACAGCTAAGAGTTCTAGAGAACTTTACAATCTTTTCAGAACAAACCCTGTTCTTTGTGCTCCAGCAACCTCCTCATCTGGCCCCACCCATCCAAGACAAGGCCCTTCCTCCCTTCCCTTCCTGCAGGAAGTCTCCATACAACTATGGGGCCCTATGGCCTAAGTGGATTCTGTTTGCTTGCCCTTTCTCACTGACACCCTAACCTCCTACACCTTTCTCATATCTCAACCAACCTATTCCAGAAGTCACCCGCAACCCCAGCACTTAGGAGGCTGAGGCAGGAGAGACTGGTCCAAGTTTGTGGCCTGGCATATTGAATTCTAAGTCAGTCTGGGCAATGTGAGACACACACACACACACACACACACACACACACACACACACATGCCAGTGTTTGAGGCAAACCTGGTTTACACCACAAGTTCAAGGCCAATTTGAAATAAACATATAAACATTGAGGGCTTGTCTCTAAAGGTCAAGGGCTGGGAATACAAGAGTGTGGTAGTATTTGCTTAGCAGGAACAGGCTCCTGGTTCCATCCCCAGTACCACACACATACAAACCCAGTATAAGTGACTAAAACGTCTGTTTGGGAAGTTGGGACTTAGCTTTAGTGGCAGAGCACTTGCCTAGCAAGCACAAGGCCCTGGATTTGCTCTTTAGCATGTGGGGAGGGGAAAACAAAATATGTCACTTTTGAATGCACATTTTATTAAATTTGGAAAGCATATGCTGCAACTGTACCCCTCAGTCCTCATAAAGACAATCCACTTCTATCCTCTGGCCCTCCAGGAGTTCATTCGATATAGTTTTTTTCTTTTGAGACAGGGCCTCTCTATTATATAGCTCTCGCTGTCCTAGAACTCACTCTGTAGACCAGGCTGGCCTCAGACTCCCAGAGATCCACCTGCCTCTAATTCCTGACTGCTGGGATTAAAGATCCCCCCCTAGCTTACTATTTATTTTTGTTTGTTTTGTTTTTTTGAGACAGGGTTTCTCTAACAGCCCTGGCTGTCCTGGACTCTCTTTGTAGACCAGGCTGGCCTCGAACTTACAGAGATCCGCCTGCCTCTGACTCCTTCCTGAGTGCTGGGATTAGAGGCTGCGCCACCACGCCTGGCAAACTTTCCACTTTTGAGGCTATGAAAGCTCAAGGTAGTTGAGTGACAGTCAGAGGTCTAAGCCAAGAGGAAAGGGTCCTTTCACCAGGGACCTGACATGCATTCTGGGAGTGTGTGTATGCTCTAGTCTCCTGGATCAGGTACAACATGAAGGCTAGGGACAGGCTAGCAGTCAGCCTGTTCCTCCACCGGCCTAGGCCTCTAGTTTGGTTGAGGAGATGATTGGGTAGTGATGGGGACCAGTTGGCTCTAGGCGTACTTTCCCCTGGCAACAGGCCTTTCTAGGCTCTGTAGTTGAGGCTGAGGGAAGGATGAAATGAGCTTACCAACATCATTTGCTTCCAGCAACTCAGAGAATAAGACAGCAGTGTCAGTTGGGATGGCCTCGGCCTTGCTGGGAGACTTGGGCAAAAGTCACTTTCCTTCTCTGGGCCTCCTCTGCACAAGGAAACTGGAAGTCCCTGCTAGCCTGACTTCAATTCCTCCTGGTGACTCTCGGTTACCTGAATGCATCCTGTTTTTCAGAGGCTTGGCCTCTGTATGGGGCCCCACTCCCTGAATGTCCTTTCCTCAGTACCTGCTGTGACAATTCTTGTTTTTCAACTTTCAGCTCTGGTACTAGGCTTAAATCATCATCCTTATAACACAATGTTCTGTTCCCTCCCTCAGACTTCTGGAGGGCAGGGACTAGAACGACATTTCTGCTTATTGAGAGGTGACTGGCTATGCTAGGAACTCTCTCTTTTGACCCTCCCCACAAAGTATTATCCTCACTTGATAGGTAAGGAAACTGAGGCTCAGTAAGGAATGGTATTTGTTCAGGGTCAAGTCACAGAGGGTAGGTAGCTTGTACCTACTCATTTTTTCATTCTTAATATCTGTGTATGCATATGTATATGTGCACAGAAACGTATACATGTTTGTGTGATTCTGTGTGTGTGTTTAAGTTACCATAGGAACTCAGGGCCTCCTGGCTCATGTTACACAAGCATTCTGCCACTGAATTACTACTTCAGCTATGGGGTTTTCATGTGTGTGTATGTGTGTGTGTGTGTGTGTGTCTGTGTGCGCATGTGTGTGTGTTTTCTAGATAGGATCTCTTTGTGTAACAGCTCTGGCTGTCCTAGAACTCACTCTGTAGACTTGGCTGGCCTCAAACTCAGAGATCCACCTGCCTCTGTCTCTTGAGTGCTGGGATTGAAGGTGTGTGCCACCACTGCCCAGTTTAGCCACAGGCATTTTGAAAGAGGGTCTTACTATGTATCTTAGACTGGCCTCAAACTTGCTTTGCAGCTTGCTTAGGCTGACCTCAAAGTCATGTGATTTATTTTATTTGCTTATGTATATGAATGAGTGTTTTCCTGGATGAATTTATTTGTCCCATGTGAGTATAGGAGCCTGTGAAGGCCAGAAGATGTAGTCAGATACCCTGGAACTGTAGTTACAGCCTGCTGAGAGTTGCCTGATGAAGGTGCTGGAAACTGAACCTGAGTCCTCTGCAAGAACAGTAAATGCTCTTACCGCTGAGCCATCTCTCTAGCCCCGAAGCCTCAGATCCTTGACCTTCCTCCCTTTCTCCTTAGTGCTAGGTATGAGGCATGCACTACCTCCCTCAGCCTCTTGCAGGAGGCTTAGCAAATGAGTATTTACCACAGTGACTGAAGACTGGTAAGTGACGGAACACATGACTGAGGGCCTGCATCACCCAGGTCCTTTCCCAACCTACCTCCTGTGGTGGTCACAGGCTTGAGAGACAGGTGCTTAGCTGTAGGTAACTGTTATGATCTTCATATGCTGCCAGGTGCCAGGGTTACAGTGAGAGGAGCTAATAACAGGGTGGAATGCACAGAAGTGTTGAGCCAAGAGGTATAAGCAAGCAGCAATTAGCCAGCCATGGTCACACACACACACACAGGACATATGTGAACCAAGGCAGTCCAGGCCGGCTAGTGCTTAGTCAGCCCCCTCTACCAGCTTGGGAGGCCCAGAAACTGAAACACTTTCTCTTGGTGTTAGTGACCCACCCAGGCCCAGCCCTACTGTCCAAGTACCCAAAGTCCGAGGTCTCAGTTTTCATTTCAGATAGTCTCTTGCAAACTGTAAAGAGCCATTCCTGCTTTGCTCTTCGGGCGAACCACCTTCCAAATGAAATGCCCACAGGGTGGGCCTTTGGAATGACCTCCTGTCGCTGGGCCCTAAGATCTTTAGGTTACAACCATGTTCCCCTCGCACCCACTCCATCCCTTCCCCCTCCCGTGGTCCCTCAGTCCTGCACCCTAGTCTTGTCCATTTCTCCTCCCCATCTACCCCTATCAATTGTGCAAGATGGGCAGGCACACCTTCTGGGACAGGTCCGATCAAGGCCAGGGGACTTCCCCAGTGCGGGCAACTGCGGGCGAGATTGGGGGCAGGGGACAAAAGGAAAGGAGCCGGAGGAATGCTGAATTTCCGCACGTCAGTCCAGGACACCCCCTCGCAGTCCCTACATTCTCTTCGGCGTGAGGAGGGGAGTGGGAGACGCTCAGGCTGCAGTCCCCAGGGCACCCCGTTTTCTGCGACTCCCCCATCAGCCTTCTCTCCACTGCTATCTGAATTTGGCGTACACTCGGCGGCGCGTCAGTCCCGGGTCTCCCTTCCGGGGATCTTCTCTTTGTCTAAGTCTCCCCGGCTGTCTGGAGGTCCCCGCCCGCCCGGACTGGGGAGGAGGGCGTGGCTCGGGCGGGGGAGTGGCGTGGCCGGGCGGGGCGGGGCGGGCCACGGGGGCCTGGGCGCCGGCTGGAGAGGCTGCAGCGACCGGCGGGAGGGACGCGGCGGCAATCGCGTAGGGAGCGGAGAGGAGCCCAGGCGACAGCCCGGCTGCGGGGCGGCGGGAGGGAGCAGGGCCTGCGGACTCCATGGCGCCAGCGGCGTCCGTCTGAGTAGTAGCGGAGGGCGGATCCGGCCGCGGCTTCTCCTCGCCATGGGAGACGTGCTATCCACACACCTGGATGACGCGCGGCGCCAGCACATCGCAGGTGAGGACCGCTCAGCGCCCCGCCGGCCTGGGGCTCCGCCGGGCACCCCGGGCCACGCCTCCGTCCTCGCGGGGCAGGGGAGGGGGGTCCCCGAGAGTCAAGGCTCGGGGCGGGGCCGGAGCCGGCCAGACCCTTACTCTTCCTCGAAACTTGTTTCCTCCCGGTTTGGACAGCCCTTCCAGGCCCTTGTGTGTGCTCCTTTCCCCCTCTGAGAAGCCTGCGACCCCATTTCTCTACTGGAACTTGGTCCCCTTGGATCCCACTCTGGCCAGAACCCTGCACCTATACCCTAAATCGCGTGGCAGAGGGGTCGCACACCATCCTTTTCAGCAACGTTCCAAGCCTAACCTCTACCACGGACTCTGACCCACATAGTTTCCAGACTTCCCCTCTCAGCTGCCTTGTCCCACCTCGCCCTGGCCTGAGCCCCGGTACACGTGGCTGAAGCTTACAGGGGGATGGGCCCTTGGAAGGCCTGGGACCGAATGTGGAGAGTGGGGCTAAAGGGAGATGGGGTGCCCTTAAGGGGGCGGGTCCCTGGCCTTTGGCTCCAACTCAGCAGAGTGCTGGCTCTACAGCCCAGGAGGGCTGTTCATGGCTACAGTTGGCTCCTTCAGGGCCAGTGTCCAGTCTCCCAGTACCTTCCTTCAGCTAGCCTTTGCTCTCAGCCTGTCATGGCATGGTGGACACTTCTCGAGGGAGTTGCCCCCCCAAGTCTGTGGAGGAGCTCAGGATCCTGGCAGAGTGAGAAATGGGGTGAGAATCTCAGGCTGTCCCAAAACTCAGCTTGGGCTGACCACATAGGCAAGTCACACCAAGCAATCCTGAATGTAATTTCAACTTTTTTGCCCAGGTGTGTGGTCTTGAACCAGTCTCTTGTTTTTGTTTTCCGAGCCAGGGTCTCACTGTATAGTTCCTGCTGTCCTGGAACTAGCTTTGTAGACCAGGCTGGCCTTGAATCATCAGAGATCTGCTTGCCTTTGTCTCCTGAGTGCTGAGATTAAAGGCCACCACTGCCTGGATTGAACCAGTCTATTAATGTCAGAGATTCTCACTGTTATCTTTGAAAGGGGTCGTTGTTGCCTTCTTACTGATGGTTGCTGAGAGGTCTTAGTGAGCCTTGCTTAGTACAGGGCATAGGAGGAGGGACTGAGACATGGAGTGCCAGCCTGTTGGGCTTATTGGAGAACATGAAGAGGAGACTTCCCTTCTCCTTATTTGTCTCCCTGTCCCGTTGAGTGTGGTGTCCCTACATTATCTTGTTGTCCTGTTGAGTGCTCAGTTATATCCTCCATATTCCCTTGTTTGGCAGGGACCCTTTACTCTCCCACCTCTACTCTAGCAGGGCATAAAGAAGGTGCCAGATAAGGTCTGCACACTCACTGGACCAGGCCTGGAGTTGGGCACAGGAGGGGGTGATTTAGACCATTTCTCCCCTCTGAACAGCTAGGGGTTAAGTCCTGGAAGGCCTCATTGTAGGACAAGGCCTGGGCTCAGGAAGGGCCTGGGTGGAGTCTTCCTGTCCCTTCCCTGTTGGTGGCAACCTCCTGGGGTGCTGCTGTAACAGTCTCTCCTTTCAGGACCTCCTCTTAGGACTCTCAGCAAGCGTGGGTGGGGTGTGCCCTACTTCAGTGGGTTTTTTTCCTTTCCCCACACCCAGATCTCCCACCTTCCCCAGTCTTGGGCTGAGAACTCACCCCTGCCCTACTGGCCAATTCCTGGAGTGGAGCCTGATCCAGGGAAGGTTAAGTGGCCCCTTCTGGAGAGGGCTGAGTTTGTTTCATGGATATAGGCTGGGGAAAATAGGGTTGTGCCCACTCAGAACTTGCTTGCCTTTCCTCCTAACTCTTCAGTGTTATTAATAACCCCCTTCAGATGCTTTAGATTCCACGGCAGGCTCACCTGGGACTGGGGGTGGGCCTGCAAGAAAGTAGCCCAACAGAGAGAAAAAGAACTTCCTTAGGAATCTGTTGGAGGGAAATGGGGTTGTGTCTTTGCCTCCTCCAGCCACCCATTCACTCTCCTCACCCCACCCAGCAGGAACATGAGTAAAATTCCAGAGCCCTCCCTACCTGTGGAAGTGTCAGCTGTGGCAACACCCCTCCCACAGGGCCCTAAGCTCCCAGGCCTGTTAGGGTGCTGAGGCTTTGGATGGCCATCTTGCACCCTCCCCTAGCAAGTGAGCAGGTGAATGCCATCCTGGCAAGTCCTGGCAAAGGTCAGGCGTGCTCTTACCCAGGGTGCTGTTTTGCTGCCCCGGCATCTTTCATCCTGACATTTCAAAGCCTCTGGCAAGCAGGGGCTTGTTCCAACCTAGCGCTGGTGATGCTGGTAGCAGGGTACAGAATGGGTTTGAGAGCCAGGGAGCCTGTACCATCTAGGAGCTGCTTATTCTCCCCAGGTCTCAGTTCCCTTAGACATGAACAGAGTGGGGTGTGGCACCTGGTAGCTGAAGTCCCTTCTAGCTATGAGGGCCTAAAAATCATAAAATTCTCTGCAAAACTTGAGTGGAGCAAAGTGTTAGCTGACTGACCTTAGGTAGCATCTCTAGCCCCACCCCTCTTTTTTTTTTTTATTTGATATGTGTGTTTTTCTCTGATATATGTCTGTGCATGGAATGTGTTCTTGGTTAGAAGAGAATGGGCCTCAGATTCCCTGGAGCTGGATTTAGAGATGGTGGTTAGTGCTGGGAACCAAACCCATGTCCTTGGAGAGAACAACTGTTCATAACCATTGAGTCGTCTCTCCAGCCCGTTCCCTTTTTCTTTGTAAACCCTCCACTACTGAGCTATATCTCAAGTCTTTTATTTATTTGTTTTTTGTTTTTTGAGCCAGGGTTTCTCTGTGTAGCCCTGGCTCTCCTGGACTCCATTTGTTCACCAGGCTGGCCTTGAACTCATGGAGATCCACCTGCCTCTGCCTCCTGAGTGCTGGGATTAAAGGTGTGTGCCACCATACCCGGCTCAAGTGTTTTTATATTACTTGTCTTGGGATAGTTTGACTAAGTTGCTCAGGTTGCCTTGGGCTCAGTTTGTAGCCCAGGCAAGATTTGAATCTGAGCTCCTTTTGTCTCTCAACTCCTGACTAGCTGGGATTACAGGCCTATGCCACCAGACCCTCCCGATTCCATGCTTTGCTGAGGATTGGATCTTAGTTTTCTTGCCAGTGAGATGGGATTGACAATGGCAGCTAGGTACTTCTGGGAGGATCTAGTGGCTTAAAGCAGAGAAGGTTTTGCCGAGCCTAGCACTTGGGCAGAAGTGCTGGGCAAATATCTTATTATTGCCATTATTCTTGGGTTTCTGTAATAAGGTTCCCTCTAGGGTTCCAAGGGCTGGGGGCAGGGGCAGCTATGCTTCTCCTGGGGTTTGTCCTGACTCTGGAGTCAGGGTGGCCACTTCCCTGGGTCTGAGGATAAACCAGGGTTTTTCAGAAGCTCTGATTTCTTCCTGGCTTCCTTCTACTGAACCAGTTATGTGTGATGGATGTGGGCTGTCTGCTGCGGATTGAGTAATTAGTGACAGGGACAGGGACAGTACAGGAGGGTGTGAAGAAGGAACCAGAAGCTATCAAGTGACTGAGCTATGCCAGACCATCCTTTCCCTGAGACAGAGGACCTCGTATAAGTTCTGGGCCATTGGAGGGATTTTATGCAAATGGCTGGAGCCCCAAAAACCAAGATGCTAAACACCCAAGATGCTACAGGTGAGGGGCGGGAACTGGAGCCGGAGCTGCCAGTGGGAGGGCTGGCATTGGTTGTGATCGGGAAAAACATCTTTCTCCAGGACATCCTTAAGAGGTTCCACCATTGGAGTTCACCCCTCAGTAAAGGTGCAAGAATTGTCCCACAGAGGGCAGAATGTCCCAACACCCATGGTCCGACCCACCTGCCCTCCTCTCCCTTCTGGCTAATTCTTTAAAACAAAAAGAAAAACAAAGAAAAACTAACAGTTTTACTGAGACCCAATTCTGCATCCTGTACCATCCACCCACAGAAAACAGTTTTTAGTGTATTAACTGTGCAACCATCAACATACCTAATCTGAGAACATTTTCAGCCCATTTGAAATAAACCCCGGACCCATTAGTAGCCACTCTTACCCTATCTTTTCCAGTCCTCTCAACTCTAGGCAGCATTGGGTTGGTCGAACTGCCAAAGCAATGTGTGCCTGGACTCTTCGGGAGGGGGAAGTATAGAAGAACCATATCTTCCATCATACTCGGCCATTGCTCTCCAGAAGAAATCATTTATCTGGTCACCTCTTCCAAACCAGTGTTCACTCCTATAGCTGGCCTTTTCCTTCCACTGAAAGTGACTTTCTATGCCTGTGGCAGTGTTATTTGTCTGGAGCCTTGGTAATGGCTGCTTGGGTTTTTCCTGGCATCTTGCTGGTTTGCGTGTGTGCTGATTAAACCTCTCTATTCACATCTTGTGCTAGGGGCTGGTATCAGAGGTTTCAAGGAAAACTTCTGGGGAATATCCATAAATAGCCTTTGGAAGGCAGCAAACATTTCATACCCGCTGCTGAGACCTACTTTATTGTTGAGGTTGTCACCCTTCTGATAACCGGGATGAAAAAAAGATCTTTTTTTTTTTTTTTGTCAAGAAAAGCAAATAATACGTGTTTGTGAATTGATATTAGCCCTCCCCGCCCCTACCCCTCCCCTTCTAGAAGTGGCTGCAGGTGTCGAAGTAAAGGGTGGAGGCGATCAGCTACCCTCTCCCTGCCGTCCTGCCTAGGGCTTTGCCAAGGGACCAGGCAGGCCGGATGCTCTACCAGGCTTGGGTCAGCCTCTAGGGGTGAAGCTGTCTGAGGACTCTGCTATCTCTTGTGTTGAGTCTTTTATAATGTGCTTTTGTTGGCTTTGACCCTGCCCTCCCCTCCCCCACAGCCTCCTCTAGTCTTCTGTTTGGTCCTCTCCCACCCTTTAGCGGCCTCCTGGGGGCCTCCCACCTCACCCTCCAGGCCTTCCCACACAGGCTGCCAAAAAGAGACCTTTCTAATCCCAAACTGGGCCCTAGCCCACCCTCCCTGCCTCCTGCCGCCTAAGGAATGAAGCTGAAAGACAAAAAGGGCCGCTCACCCACCCCCCTGCCTAGCCTCGGTGGCCTTTTGTAGTGTTCCAGCCTGCCCCTGTTTATTGTTATAGGTCGATGGGACTGTGACTCCACACTGTGTGTCTTGCTTCTTTTTCTAAGCCATTTGTGACAAAGGTCTCTTCCAAAGGCTGCATGTCCCACCGGCGAAGACAAACAGACATTTCTTAGCCTTTCTCCAAAACTTGGCCTTTGGGTCGCACGGACCTACCGAGTTGGTTTTTGGAGTAAACAGAGTCTGCTCTGTGTGACTCCTCCCTGGCTGTGTTCTTGCTTTCCTGCTGAAGGCAGACCCGTCCTGCAGCCATTCTCTACCCCTGCCTGCCCTGTCTGCTTCTACCCATCTGGACATGTCCAGGAAGGCTCCCTCTTGGGAGCCCAGGGGACCCCTGAGCACTTGTCACATGCCAGTCCACTTGAGGGATGCCATGAGTTTTGGTAGTGTGGACTGAAGTCTGTGGCCTCGGGATTGTGGCCACATAGTAACTGCTCCCCTGGCCTGCTGCCCACGGGACTGGTCCATTTCCTGTCTGAGAATAGGGGGTGATAGAGAAGGGAGGGGCAGTTTTTGGACTGTGAATGCTAAAATAGGTATCTTTTTCTAATTTTTAAAGTTTTTTTATTTTTTTATGTAGACATGTCCTCATGTTACCAGGCTGGCCTCACACTCACTGTGTAGCTGAGGATGACCTTGTATCTCCTGGGTGTTCAGATTTTTGGCAGGAATGTGACCCAGGGCCTCATGTATGCTCTAGGCAAAAGCTCTACCAGCTGAGGTACAGCCCAGTCCAAACCTTTTAATTGGGCACTTGCCAACAGTGCCATGCCATGCTCGACCTGGATCATCTCACAGAATTGCCTCCATAGCAGGCGGGAAACTGGGAGAGCAAGGCCTTAGCGACTGAGTCCAAACACCGCTGCGTAGTTTCGATGGGCAGAGGGACAGTGTGGAAAAGGCCCCAAAGAGACACAAACAGGGGACAACCAGGGGCCTCTGGGAGGAGAGGAGTGGGGACTATCCAGCTTGTGTCAGCTCTGCCCAAATACATCCCACCCCACAGTCGTCAGTCACTCAGTCTGAGGCTCGCAGTCTCTCTCTGAGCAGCCACCCCTCTGTCCCGCCTCCTCCCAGGCAGAGCTCCTGACTCACGACACACTGTCTCAGAACCATCGTCCTGCGGTTACAGATTCCTGTGTCGCCTTTTCCTTCCCGGGCTCCACCCCCACCCACTTCCCTGCCTGGGGAAGTGGGGCTTTCTGAAGCCTGAGTGGGGAGTAAAGCCACACTCCTCTCTTGGTGGCATTTCAGGGCCTGAGTCACCTAGGAGGCTTGATGGTGAAACTGGGAGAACCAGAAGGGCTGCCTGGGTGGTGCCCTGCCCACCTGGGACCTGGCGGCCTTAGGAAATGTGCTGACTCCAGCCCATGATGGTGAAGGGACCACGGGTCTGCGGCCACAGCAGATGGAGAGTGGGAAGTAGGGATTCAAGAAGGTCCCCGGAGCAAGACTTTGGGTGTCCCTTGGGCCCAAGTCATGGCTCCGCCTCTAGGTGAATGGGTGTCTCTGGGCCCACTGATCTGTCTCTGAGCCTCAGGACCTTGTATAAAAGAGGGAGAGTCTTCAGTCATCACAGGGCAGTTGGGAGGGTCCGGTATGTCATCTTTGGATAGTGCAGTGTAGGGTAGGTAGTTGGTGACAGTACTGTGAATGACAGCCGTTTTATTTATTTATTTAGAGACAGTCTCATGTGTCCCAGGTTGGTCATGAACTTCCTTTGTAGCAAAGGATGTCCTAGGACTCCCGATCTTCTTACGTCCACCATATGCTGGCATACAGGTATATGACACTTGGCCCACTTATGTGCTGCTGGGGCTGGAACACAGGGAGAGAGCCCCATGCATGCTGGGAAAGCACCAGGTGAGCTATGCACCCAGGTTTCTCTGTGTAGCTCTTGACTGTCCTGGAACTCACTCTGTAGTCAGCCTGGTTTCAAACTCAGAGATCCACCTGCCTCTACCTCCTGAGTGCTGGAATCAAAGGTATGCGCCATCGCACCCAGCTTAAAAATTTTTTTTTTATTGCTGGGTGTGGCGACACATACCTTTAATCCCAGTACTGGAGAGGCAGAGGCAGGTGGATCTCTGTGAGTTCAAGGCCAGTCTGGTCTACAAAGTGAGTCCAGGACAGTCAAGGATACACAGAGAAACCTTGTCTCGAAAAACCTAAAAAAAAAAAAAATTTTTTTTTTATTGACTGTGTGTGTGGGATGAATGTGTGTGGGGTGCACATGGGCCATGGTGCATATCTGGAGGCCAGAGGACAGCTTTGTGGAGTTGGTTCTCTCCTTCCACCTTTACAAGGGTTCTGGGGGATCAGAAAGCTTTGTCACGCTTGCATGGTAAGGGCTTTTAAACCCTCTGGGCTTGTCCATCCCAAGTGAGTTTTTTTTTTATTGTTACTCCACTGGGGTTACTTGACACCCCGGGAGACATTGCTGATTTGTCTGGCCAGCCTTGGATTCCAGGAAGCATGCATGTCTCAGTCTGAGTAATGCCACCAGCCTTCCGTTCAGGATGCCTGGGGTGTTCATGTGTGCAGAGCTGTGGAGTGGGGTTGGGGTTTCCCACTGATTTGTCCATTCAGTGTCTGCTGTGAGGCGGGACATGGGATAAAGCCCTGTGTGTCCAGAATTAGAGTTGTATCTGAACCTGGTCCCACTGACTATGTGTTGTGTGACCCTGGACAGAGGCTGTGCCGGTCTGGTTGCTCTCCTTTGTGACCTCAAGATTGTTCTCTTCTTTTGGAAAGTCTCTGCCTTTGAAAACCCTCTCCAGGGGTCTCAAGTTGCCCTCTGAAGGCAGGACCATGTAGGTTACTATGTGGAAATAGGGACAGTGCCTCTGAGGCCTTCTAACTGTGGGTAGTTATGGAATTTCATCTGGACGTCATGGTGCATGTCTGTAATCCCAGCCCTCAGGAGGCTGGAGCAGGAGGGTCAGGAGCACCCTGCCCTCCATATCCAGCCGGATGCCAGCCTGTGTTACATGACCTCAAAGCAAACAGCAAAACAGTAGTTGTGAGGACCTGTGAGTGGTCCAGTAGGTGACACTGCCACCATGTAAGCTTAACACCTGAGTTCCCTCCCAGAACTGACTGCAGAGTTGGCCTCCACATACGTGCTGTGGGCCTCCACCCCCAACTACACACATACAGTTAAAAAAAAAATAGCTCTGGTGTTTCAAACCTGGTGACAAGAGTACTCGCTTAAAAAAGGAAGCAGAGAACAGTTACAAAGCCCTTCCTGTGCTGGGACAGGCTGGTCATAATTTGTCAGTGGTCGTTGATTGCCTGGAGCTTCCTGGCTGGCTGTGTTCTCTCAGGGGAAGGTGGGGGAGTGTGGGGTGGAAGGAGCCTTAAGTGTTGGCCTTGGAGGGGAGGGAGGGACCTTGGCCTGAGAGCCCTGGGGAAGTCTTGGGTCATTTTCAGGTGAAAGCGACATTGGGTATGGCGGTGGGCTGAGCATGGGGACGGTGGTGAGAGATGGGACACAGTGTGAGAGCCATGTCCATGTGCTGGGTGGAGTGGCCAAGGTCTCAGTGATAGTGACAAGTGGTTGGAGCTATCCGATTTGCATCAGTTCTGGCCTTGCTGGGTCGAGAGAACCTCTACAGGGCAACAAATTATTAGTCAGAGGATGACATCCCTTGACCTTTGGGCTCTGCTTCTACCCTTCTGACAGCAGGAGGCTCACTTTCTTCCCTGCCAGTTCCGAGTCTGAGAAGTGGGCACCACAGTGTCCAGACCTACTGGTCCCCATGTGGAGGCAGTGAGATTGTTTGGAAGGGTTTCCTGGTGTCTCAGCTGCAGCTGCTATATAGAGTTCATGGAAGGACTCTGACTCAGGAAGTCCCTCCTCTCAAGAGGCAGAGCCGGGGGCCAGTGAGATGTCTCAGCAGGTAAAGGAGCCTGTCACCAAGCCTGATGACCTAACTTTGATCCCTGCAACCCACACACTGGAAGGAAAAAAATCAACTGCTGCAAATTGTCCTCTGACCTTTACATATGTGTACTGGTATGTGTGTCTACCCTCTTCAGACACACAAAATAAATGAAATATAAAAAGAAACAAAATAGGGGCTGAAGAGATGACTCAGTGGTTAAGAGCAGTGGCTGCTCTTCCAGAGGTCCTGAGTTCAATTCCCAGCAACCACATGATGGCTCACAACCATCCATAATGAAATCTGGTGCCCTCTTCTGGCCTGCAAGCATACATGCAGACAGAACATTGTATACATAATAAATAAATAAATCTAAAAAAAAGAAAGAAAGAAAATAGCTGGGCAGTGGTGGTGCCCACCTTTAATCTCAGCACTCAGGGAGGCAGAGGCAGGTGGATCTTTGTGAGTTCAAGGCCAGCCTGGTCTATAGAGCGAGTTCCAGGACAGCCAGGGCTAAGCAGAGAAACCCTGTCCAAAAAAAAACCAAACCAACCAAATAAACAAAAAACGAAAATAAAACAAAAGCCGGGGGGAGGGGGAGATCGCTCACAATAAGAAAGCTGAGAGTAGGATTTGTGTGGAAAGCTGGCCACCCTGGCACGTACCTCAGCATGTAGGAGGAGGAAGAACAAACTGGTTTGTAAACTGTGAACCCCACTTTCCCTCTCCCTCTGCAGGGTATAGGCCAGGAAGCAGGCCACACAGTCTGAATGCCAAGGGATGTTTGACAGTTTTTCCTCTTGTCTGTATCCCCATCTGTGTCCCTTCCTCTCCTTGTCTATCTGCCCATTGATCACTAGGCTATATCAAAGTAGAGAATAGCCATGGTGGATATTTATAGTACAAAGATCTTGCCGAGGAAGCTAGAGCTTGCTCAGAAAGCTGTCTTGGACCCAGTGTAAAGCCACATGCTGGGGATTAAGCCGTGACATAGCCTAGATTTTGTGGGACTCTTGTGCAGCCCAAGAAGGTTCCAGCAAACACTGTGATTTGTATGACGGACAGTGGATGTTTATGTCTTTCTGTGTACATGGATGGCATGGAACACTCCATCAGCCCCGTTCTCTTACATCACAGAGATCCTCCTGGCTTTTACTCCTGAGAGCTGAGATGAAAGGCATGAGCCACCATGACCACCAGCTGTATCATTTTGTTTTAAGGGCAGAATTCTTTGGAATGCGAAGGGTGTGGGAAGAATGGGAGTAAAGTCAGCTTAAGCTTTGGGGATCTATACCCTGCTGGACTCAGGGAAAGTTTGCTCACAGTTGACTGGCACCGAAGTCCCCTGCCTTGACCCTGAAGTTGCTGATGTGTAGTGGATGATATTTTTTCCTCTGGTCTGGATTCTTCCACCTCTCAGGTGGAAGATTGAAATGATCTAAATGTCAGGAGGCTAGGAGGACTGTAAGGGCAAGGCCACTGTGGAGTACATAGGGGACCCTGTCTCAGAAAGAGAGTAAGAAAGGAAGAGAGAGAGGAAGAAGGAAAGAAAGAAAGAACCGGGCGTGGTGGTGTGCACCTTTAATCCCAGCACTCAGGAGACAGAGACAGGTGAATCTCTGTTAGTTCAAGGCCAGCCTGGTCTACAAAGTGAGTTCCAGGATAGCCGGGGCTACACAGAGAAACCCTGTCTTGAAGAACCAAAAAACAAACAAAGAAATAAATAAATAGAGAAGAGGAAGCAAGGAAGGAAGAGAGGAAAGAAGGAAGGAAGAAAAAAGGAGACATTTAACCAGTCTTGTCCTTCATTTCATCACCGAGTAAAATGGGCCCTGAGAGTGGAAAGGACAAGCCCACAATCCCTGAGGCCACAGAGCTGGACCCAGGTCTCCTGGCTTCTCTCTCTGCTGTGGGGCCAGCCCAGATGCAGCCAGGGAAGGGTGATTGGGCTGGGGCAGGCTGCAGAGGTTATAATTTTGAAAATTGAATAAACAAACAAGTCTTCAGCAAGCAAGGCAAGCCCTGTGCTGGCATCACAGATGGGCCTGTGTCTGAGGACAGCCCAGGCTTGTCCACTCACAGATGGAAAACTGTATCTGGTTAAAAATAGCCAAAGCGCCCCTCTCCTCCCGCCCCCACCCTGTATTTAAGGCTGCCAGGAATAGGGGAGGGGGGAAAGAGTGCCCTTCCTCATGTGGAGTTGGTCCCAGCTCCCTGGGAATGACCTTAGGACAGCTCTCCAGAGTCTCTGCTCAGGATAGTCACTGTGTGACTTTGGTTAAGGCTCCTCGCGTCTCTGGGCTTCAGTTTCCCCTTCTTTAAAGTGGTGGTAATCCCAAGATGGGGGAGATGGTGTGAGTCAAGTGGGTTAGCATAGCAGGCCCTTTGTGTCTCGGATCTGGCTCTGGGTGGGTGGGGCCTTAAAAGGTGGTCCTTAAAAAAAAAATGGTCTTTTAGTCTTGGCCTGAGGCAGGGGCTGGCTGGAGGAGGCTTCTGCACTGAGCAGAGGGGTTGTTTTCTTAGCACCCCAGGACCCTTCTGGTCCTAGGAGGCCAAACCTCCTTCCAAGCAGGGCTGTTACAGACTGCACTGCTCAGCTTTCCTGTGTTGATTGTAGTGGAATCCAGGGCTAGCTGTTTGGGGTCCTGCCCTGCTGGCCTGGGCCCCTCCACCCACATGGGGCCCAGAAGACTTCCTGTGCAATTAGGGGCTGCCACCCCCCCCCCCCGCCCGCCATCCAGTCACAGGGAGACCTTTTAAGAGGCTAACCCTGTGTATCAAGAGGCCAATCAGCAATAGACATACTCAGAGCTGTATATTACAGCCTTGGATGACACCTGCCTCCACTCTGAGCCTCCTTTCCCCCCCATAGTGCAATGTATCTCCTCCTTTAGACACTTCCAGGCCCTTCTGTACTCTGGGATCATTTATAGATATTGAAAGACAATACAGGACTCTCAGCCTCCTTCTGTAGCCCCTGTGGTCCGGGTGGGGCCCTTGGCCGCCCTGGTGGCCATCCTTACTAACATATCTGTAGCATCTGAGGGATGACTCCCCTGGGCTTCCCTGGATAGACAGTGGCTTTGGTGGTGACAGCCTGCTTTTCCAGCTACCAGCCAAGTACCCTTAGGCTAGTAGCTGCTTCATTTGCTGTAAAGCAGGGTGCCGCTAGTCCTTAACAGTTGCAGGGTTGTGAATTTGTGTGTGTCTGGCAGTCACTCCTGCTCTGTGATGATAGACACCGTGGTGCTTAATACCTAGATATGTGAGAATGAAAAGCTGCCACGTGGGGCCAGAGAGATGGCTCAGTGGTTAAGTTCACTTGTTGCCCTTGCAAAGGATCCAGGTTCAACTCCCAGCACCCATGTGGTGGCTCACAGTCATCCATAACTTCAGATCCAAGGAGCCAAAGCTTTCTTCTGCCTGACTCATAGGTGTGTACATGTTGTACACATGTACACACAGGCAAAGTATTCATGCAGACCAAATAAAAACATATAAATAGATAAGTTACAAAAAGAGAGATAACACTCTCCAACCTCAGTGCATTGGGACCTTGGAACTCTCTGCATGAGGGCCTGGTGACATAGTGCACAAGGGTGTAAGGGTGTGGATTTTTGGCGCTGTGGGTATGGATCTGGGTGCTTTCAGGTGCAGGAGAGCCCAGGCTTTCTCCCTGCTCCCTTTGGAAAGTACAGTCTGGGCCTGTTGTGTCTGAGGCCACAGGCACACGGTGCGTGCATCCACGCAAGGCTTCCTTCCTCTCTGTGTGTATTCCCCTTAATGTGACTCACTGGCCTTCAGATCTTTGTTCTTGTTCCGGAGGATAAGGCCAACAGCCTGGTCCTCCTCCTGGGCTCCTGAACCCTTAGTGTGACAGGCAGGGGCCAGGCGGACTCTCAGCCTCATTCCTGGTATAGAACAGGTTCAGAACTGTAAACAGACTGAGAGAAGACCCCTGTGTACTTGACATTGAGCTGGTGATTGCCAAGCCCAAATCCCTACGTCCTGCTTGTGCAAAGGCAGGTCCAGTTGACTGTTGTGAAGTTGCCTCTTTTCCCTGAGAGCTTGCTTCTGTCCTGTACGATAATTATTGCCATTTGCTCTCCTGTCACAGATGGAACAGCTTCCTGGTGGCCTGGGGTCCCCTGAGTGGGTTCAAGCCCGAGGCAAGCTTTTTTTTTTTTGTTTTTCGAGACAGGGTTTCTCTATGTATCCTTGGCTGTCCTGGACTCACTTTGTAGACCAGGCTTGCCTTGAACTCACAGAGATCCACCCGCCGCCTCTGCCTCCCAAGTGCTGGGATTAAAGGAGTGTGCCACCACGCCCGGCAAGGCAAGCATTTTTTACCCTCTTGGTGACTTCATTCCTTGTTACCTGTCTTAGAGGGGTGTGGTGACAGGGGTCCTGCTGCTGGCCTCTTGTAGTGCTGAGGTAGGTGGGCTAGGACTTTGTGTCCCTAGGTAGAGAGATGACTGCTGAAGTTGCTGTGCCTGAAGCCTTGGGAACTTCTAAAGGCCAGGCAGGAAGTGGTGGCCTGAAGAGACTGGTAGTCCACATACCCACAAGGTTTAGAGGAAAGAGTTAACTACTCTGGGTTGTACCCATCCAGCCACTCTACACAGGGATTTAGCCCTAGCTTAGCATGTAACCACATGATATCACAGGGTTCTACTAAAACAGGGAGAAAGAGAGACAGTACATCAACAGGTATTATTCAGTGTTATAACATACAGCCATTGAAAAGAGAAAGAATAAACCCTGACCCTCACCCCACCAGACAGGGTTTCTCTGTAGTCCTGGAGCTCAGATCTGTAGACCAGGCTGGAATTCAGAGATCCACCTGCTGGGATCAAAGGTGGGTGCCACCACCTCACCCAGCCCGAGTCACCCCCAGCTTTTACCTGGGTGCCAGAGATCTGAACTCAGGTTCTCATGCATGCACAGCCACCTCCCCATCCCTTTCCTGATGTTTTTTTTTTTTTTTTTAAAGCAGTAAACATATCAAATTAATAAAAATACCATGACCCTGATGGGTGTATTTCTGGGAGAACAATTCCAGTTCTCTATCTGCCTTCAAAATTGGAGTCACCCCAGTCTGACAAGAGCCAAAGAGAAGTTGCAAGCGTGTAGCAGGGTCTAGAGAGGTGGGGCAAGGAAGATTCTGGAAATAGTCTGGTTATCTGTCTGTAAGGTGGGCTGACTACCCCTTGTAGTACTGTGAGCTTCATGAGGGAGATGCTGTGTTTTTAAATTTCATTATTATTATTTTGTTTTTTGTTTTTTCGAGACAGGGTTTCTCTGTGTATCTCTGGCTGTCCTGGACTCGCTTTGTAGACCAGGTCGGCCTTCAACTCACAGAGATCCTCCTGCCTCTGCCTCCTGAGTGCTGGGATTAGAGGCATGCGCCACTACGGCCGGTGGGATGCTGTGTTTGGCACAGTGGACACTAGAAAGTAAGTGCCCCAGTCTCCACTGCTTACGCCCCTGAGGCTCTTTGGAGAAGGGGCCTCTGAGATACGACCTGAAGGATGGATGGAGGATGAAGTCCCAAGTACTGGTAAAGCAAGACCTTCCGGTAGGTTGGTGTTCTTGCTGGCCACAGCCACAGCAACAACTCTCTACAGGACACCTGATAGTTGTTTTGCAAAGCATCATCACGTGTCTCTGGGAGGGGCTGGGCAAGCGGAGTAATGTGCCTGCCCAGGCCAGTGTCTGGGAACCCTAGCCTTTCCCAGAGTTGGAGAGGCATTGCTTGCAGATCTGGCCTGCTGCATTTTCCCAGGCCCTACAGGTGCAGGAACCCTTGACTTTGTCGAATCAGGAAGAGGAAGCAGAAGATCTGTGCTTAGGTGACAGCTTCAGTTGGCATGCTGGGGTGGTGACCTTTTCTACCACTGATGTGTGATCTAGAGCTGGCCTGTTGAACTCCAAATCTGGCCCTGTGCAGTCACGGCCCTACCTTTGAGGCAGCACTGGGACTGTCAAGGCCTCAGTTAATCTAGCCCCAGAGGCTGGGCAGGGCTATCCAGGAGCTGGAATTAAGCTTTCTGGGAAAACCCAATTGTCTTTCTGTATCTTAAGGTTTCTGGGAGAGCGAATTGTGGAGCTCTGATGGGAGGGACCTCATGCAGTCAGAGGACAAATATATGCTTCCAGATGGCTTAGCAGTTAGAGATATTTGCTCTGCAAGCCTGGTGACCTGAGTTCAATCCCCGAAGCCCACATAAGCATGGAAGGAGAGCCAAGCATGGTGACACACCTTTAATCCCAGTACTCAGGAGGCAGAGGTCAATCTGGTCTATAGAGCGAATTCCAGGACAGCTAGGGCTACACAGAGAAATCCTGTTGGGAGAGCCCCAGACCTTCCCAAAGTACTAAAGACAATGAGTGTCCCTTCCCACAACAGTGGCAGTTAGTTTTAACTGATCCTGAGTTCCTTCCATCCATCCACCTCGGGTGCAGAGAGGGCTCTGTCCTTAACTGTTACCGGCCCGCTCGCTATTCAGGGCAGAAGCCTGGCTAATCATGAATATGTGTCTTATTTTATTTATTTATTTTGTTTTGAGACAGGGTCTTACTTCACTGTGTAGCTCAGTGAACTTGTGATCCTTCTGCCTCAGCCGCCTGAGTAGCTGGTATTACAGCTGTGAGCCACCGTACGTGGCCCTCCATCTGTGTGGATGTTTTGTGCGTGACACTGCAGCCTGAGGTTGAGTTTCTGTCAGCTCAGCTGCAAGCACGTGAGTGGCTTTGCACTGGTTCATTTTCCTGTCTCCTTTGTTCCACTGTGTCTTCTTCCTCCCTGGCTTGGAGAAAGCAGCATCCCCTTCTTGTCCTTACATTGTCTGTTGTCAGGACTTTGGGGTCTGGAAGCTGGAGATAACAGGCTGTGTGTGTGTGTGTGTGCGCGCGTGATGGGTGGTGGGCAGGGAGGGGTCTGGCGTTTCCAGGCAGCTTGGGAAGAAGCTGGACTTGGACTTAGCAAAAGCACAGTGGTACTCACTGTAGGCTTCCAGCAGGTACATAGTAGGAGCTTGTGGTCCTGTTCAGCCCTTTCCTGTTGGGGCTGAAGTAACTGGAACTTTCTGCTTATTAGTTCCTATTAGAACAACACCGGCACTTACAGGGTCTTCCTGTCAGACAGACAGGGTACCAAGTGCTTCTGGAACATCTTACTGGGTCCTTATAACTTTTGTTGTTGCTGAGACAGGGCTTTGTTATGTAACCCACCCTGACAATGGATTTATAATTTTCCTGCCTCAACCTTTCTAGTGCTGGGTTATGAGCATGCCATCACTGCATCTGGCTTAGGTGGGTCTTTTGTTGTTGTTTAGTTTAGTTTTTTCAAGACAGGGTTTCCCTGTGTAGCCCTGGCTGTCCTGGAACTTGCTCTGTAGACCAGGCTGGCCTCGAACTCACAGAGATCCGCCTGCCTCTGCCTCCCAAGGGCTGGGATTAAAAGCATGCACCAACCTGTGCCTCTAGCTCACCCCCTAGGAGACCACCCACGGGAAGGAGCTTAGACACAGAAAGGTAGACAAGAAGCTAGCCTCGGGCACGAGACAGTTGGTGACAAATGATCAAGCTCTTGAGGATCTTGGATTGGCAGCTGGTGCTGTGTCTGGGGATGGTGACCCAGCATCTCTGGTGATTGATGATGTGTCTGGGGGTGTATGTGAGATGGCACTCCCATCCACAGGGCTGTGGGAACAGGGCTGTGGTCTGGTAAGGTCTGCTGGTTGTCCATTGTTGGGCCCACTTCCCTTTTCTGATTAATTAGCCTTTGAATGACAAGTGCCTAGAAAAAGTAGATCCCCTGTCATGCTTCCTCTTTCTTTCTTTCTTTCTTTCTTTCTTTCTTTCTTTCTTTCTTTCTTTCTTTCTTTCATCTATCTTTCTTTCTTCTCTCTCTCTCCTCTATTTTTTGAGACAAGTGTCTTTGTAGCCCTGACTGTTCTGGAACTCACTCTGTGGACCAGGCTTGTCCTTGAACTCATAGAGATCCACCTGCCTCAGCCTCCCAAGTGCTGGGACTAAAGGTGTGTGCCACTATGCCCAGCCTGTTTCCCATGTTTTCAGGGTTTTTGTTTGTTTGTTTGTTTGTTTTGTTTTTTGGAGACAGGTTTCTCTGGGTAGCTCTGTCTATCCTAGAACTCTCTTTGTAGACCAGGCTGGCCTCAAACTCACTGTGTAGGCCAGCCGGCTGGTCTTAAACTCACAGAGATCTGCCTGTTTCTGCCTCTTGAGTGTTGGGATTAAAGGAGTTCGCCACCACACCCGGCTGTGTTTCCCATTTCTTTTTTTTTTTTTTTTTTTTCGAGACAGGGTTTCTCTGTTTAACAGCTCTGGCTGTCCTGGACTCGCTTTGTAGACCAGGCTGGCCTCGAACCCGCAAAGATCCGCCTGCCTCTGCCTCCCAAGTGCTGGGTTTAAAGGCGTGCGCCACCACCGCCCGGCTGTGTTTCCCATTTCTTGATTGCTCTGCAGAAGGCCTGGGTAGCTGCTGCTAGCTGATAGGTTCCCTATCCTGGCCACTCCTCACGTGGCCGTTAGTGCTAGGGCAGATGAAAGGGACTCCTTCAACACTTCAGTCAGCTGCCATTAGCAGTATCAACTCTGTTTGCACAGGCTCTGGGGAATTACTCATTTCCTTTAATCCTTTTGACACCTGATGAGGTGGGGACTGCTTCCTCAAATGTACAGCAGGGTAGACTGAGGTTCAGACAGTATGAAGCCATGTGCTCAATCTCCCAGAGCCAGCGAGGGGTGGGTTTATTTGAAAATGCCCTCTAAGTCTGGAACATTGACACACATGGAATGAAAGCCCTTGGCCCACACAGGATTGGAATATCTTGCTTCTTTGTGTGTCTGAAGATCAGCTTGCATTTCATTTCCTGCATTGTCTGTGAGGCACCCTCGTGGTTCTCAACTCCCTCCCTGCTTCACCTGGCCAGGTGCTAGATTTCCTGGACCCTGCAGACCACGTCACTTGCCCTTCTCTGGGTTCCTAGTCAGGGTGGTTACCTACTGTGGGGTCGATTTTTAAAAATTGTGTGTGTGTGTGTGTGTGTGTGTGTGTGTGTGTGTGTGTGTGTGTTGGAGGATAACTTGTAGGATTAATTCCCCTTCTACCCTGTGGGCCCCAGGATTGAACTGAGGTCTTGGCTGTAGGTGCCTTTACCTGCTGAGCCAGCCATCACTGTAGGTTTTTTGTTTTGTTTAAATTTTTATTTATATTTATTTTATGTGCGCGAATGTTTACAGGTATGTATACCACATGTATGCCTGTTGCCTGTGGAGTCCAGAAGAGGATGTCCAGTCTCCTGGAACTGGAGTTATGGCCAGGAGATCTGAACATCCTATCTGAGTATATGCAGTTTCTGGGAACAGAAAGAACCCAGGTCCTCTGCCATCTCTCCAGCCCCACTGTGGTTTTTCACTGACAGTCTGTCCCCTTCTTTAGACTTCTAGCGGTATCCCAGGATATATAAGAGAAAGCTTCTTGGATGGTGGGCATAATGCCAGCCCTGTGGCAGGCCTGGGGTAGGTGTAGGTGGGTTGTCCTGCTCTGCATTGATGGTGCTGTTGGAAGCCTGGGCTCCCTTCCTCTGTTTGCTCCCCCAAGTGCCAGGACATCCATGCCCTGGCCTCCTAGAATAGGCTCCAGCTGGAGGCTGCGGGCACAGAGCTGTTGCCAGGCAAGTGGGTGGAGCTGGGAAGGGATGAGAAGGCCTTTGTTTCTCCTGTTTGTGTCCAGATGGGAACTGATTTTCCCCGACTCAAGTTGGGAGGACATGAAGGCCAGTCCCAGGTGCTCCCCCACCCCCAGACACTTCCCTGGGCCTCCACCCTGGCTGCCCTCTCCACCCCTCAGGCCCTTCTGTCTCAGCATTTACCCTTCATCAGACCTGTTGTTGCTGAGTTCTGGTTAAATATTTGCTAACTGAGAAGTTTGCAAGGCGGCTTTGTGCGAAGTCCCCAGCTGACTACTCCCAAATCTGTCTTTGGATAAGGAGACCTGGCCCTCCTGGGCACTTCAGAGCTCTTCGCAGGTGGCCCTCTTGGCATCTGGAACTCGATAACTTTTCCTCCTGGGGGTCATTGTTATAGGCCTGTTTAATGGATAGGGAGAGAAGGCAGGGGCCAGGCTTGGGTGGACCGAGCCTGGAGATATGCTTCCTAATCTCTCGGCCTCAGTCCCCATCAGTCCAAGGGTCAGCTTTCCTGAGTTTTGGAAGGTCCTTCCCGAAGAAGCCCCAGTGGCCTGTTAAGGAGGGAATGCGGCAATGCAGGATTTAATCAGGGCAGCCCACCATGACCTTTAACAATAGAACCTGTCAGATCTTGGAATTCTCCCGATAACTTTGGCGCAGCAGGGGGTCTGTCACCTCTTGCCTGGTTTTCCTCTCTGAGCCTTGGATCCCTCATCCGGAGAATGGGTCTGTTAGTTTGTCCTGTTGAGGGTTAAATGAAATCCTGGTGACGATTTATTGCTAATGTCACTTCAGAAAGCTGCCTCAGTGCTGGCTCTGGGCAACTGTGGCATGCATTAGCTTACGCCCATGGCGATTATAATTATATGCAAATGGAAAACCAAAGAGCCTTGTGATGTAGTGGTGGGGAGCAGGGCAAAGGAGTATGACAGATTCTGAACCTGGGAGTCAAGGAAGGGTGAATGGTAAGAGAGAGCACCGAGTGGGGGCACAGCCAGGGCAGGGGCTGGGAAGGGCAGTGTGGCTGACAACCTCTACCTTGGATTCCAGTCATTGCTACCGGCTATGGGCTGCAGCATGTCAGGACACGGGGCAGAAGCTGCGTCAGTGCAGAAGAGGAATCTAAAGTCTCCTGGGGCTGTTGAAAGCCAGCGCATCCTTAACAAAACACGTCATCTGATCTTCTGGACATTTCCACAGTCCTTAGGGTCTAGAGGGCCTGTTGGCCTGGTGGACAA
Source organism: Lophiomys imhausi (assembly GCA_907164525.1). Classification (NCBI taxonomy): domain Eukaryota; kingdom Metazoa; phylum Chordata; class Mammalia; order Rodentia; family Muridae; genus Lophiomys; species Lophiomys imhausi. The sequence goes on along the minus strand of CAJQZJ010031933.1, from coordinate 1,591,719 downwards.
GTCTCTGACCTCACAGCTTCTGTTTCTTCAGTGGTAGCTATGCTCCTAGAAGCTTCTGGGTTCTGGTAGGTCAGGATTTGGAGTGATAGGTACTCTGTGACCTACATGAGAAATGATAGGTCCCCAGCCAGTCTGGTGCCTCTCCATCTGTGTCTAAATAAAAGTTTTGTTTTATTTTTTTCCTCTTTTTGGTTTTTTGAGGCAGGATTTCTTTCTATAACCCTGGGCGGCCTGGAACTCGATCTGTAGACCAGGCTGGCCTTGAACCCAGAGATCCTCCTGCCTCTGCCTCCCGAGTGCTGGGATTAAAGGCGTGTGCCACCATCTCCTGGCTTAACTTTTTTTTTTTTCAATTGTAGTGCTGGGGGCTGAACCCAGACCTTGTGCATAGTAGGCAGGTGCTCAACCACTCTACTGTATCCCTAGTCTTCTGTCTGTGTCTAACAGCTCTATATTCTTCCCAGTCTGTCCTCAGTGAGATGGCAGGGTCCTTGCCCATCCATCCCTTGCCTTTGGATACCTGGTGTTCCTAGCCCACGGCAAGTACATACACAGGCAGACCCTGGAGCTGTTTTCATGGGAAGGGGTTTTCTTCCTGGTCTTCAGGAAAGAGGGTTAACTCAGTCGAAGGTCTCTTCAGGACACCTGCAGTGAGAAGGGAGGGAAAGCTCATGTGACATCCACTTTCCCAACAAAGAAGGACTGTCTGTGTTGGGAATGTTCCTTCATCCTCCAGAGCCTCTGAGGGCCCCAGTTTCTGCACAAGCCTCTTTCAGTGTGAGGTGTGTAGGATGGGTGTAGAGCTTGTGAGAGACTTCTCACAAGTGTGGATAAGTTGGGAGCACCCACCCATCCTGGGGATTCCCAAAAGAAGAGATAGTTTGGGGGAGGGAGGAGCTGAAACATCAGCTCAGAGGAGGGAGAATGCTCAGATATTAGAATACTCAGGGAGGTGCTGTGATTATAATAGGAGCCTCACCTTTATCCTAAGGGCAGAGGGAGCCTTAGAAGGTTTGTGAGCATGGAGGGCTGGGCAGCTCCCTACTGCTCCTGGGATGGGGAAGACAAAAGGGAGTCAGGAATAGTTTGCTGCTGAGGCAGGTATTAGAGGGTAGTGCCCTGGCTGGGGGTAATGGCAGATGGTGCAGGCTGAGCTGAGGTGAGCCATCCTGTTGATCCACCTGAGTCAGTTCACAGTTCTGCTTCTCTGAGGCCCAGAAGCAGGGCCCCAGGCACCCGCCATTGCTGAGGACACCCTCCTTTTGGAACATCTTGCTGCGGGGGCCTGCATCAGTCCCTGCTCTAGACAAGCCTGACTGGTGTGCTATCAGTTTCAAACTGTCTCCTCCTGGATCTGATTCTACAAGGTCCTGGCCTGCTGGTCCCAGCTCTTCTCATGGGCCGGTTACTGCCCCCCCCTCGTGCTGGATGATGAAGCCTGTCATTACCCTTCCTCCCAACTCCTACCTGATTACAGCTCTGCCTCAGCCCTCCCGACAGGGGCCACCCACAGGCTGCTGTATCTTCCCCAAAGGCTGACAGTCTTGGTGGTGGGTGTGATATGTATTTTCCCCAACTTTGGATCCCTGTCAGACTCAAACTGTTCTGAGTCTGTGTTATGTATGTTTGCACATATGTGTGTGCGTGTGTGTGTGTGTGTGTGTGTATATATATATATATATGCAGTGTTATATATGTGTGTGCCTGTATGTGTCTGTTTGGATACCTATAGAAGTATTTGCAAGTGCATGTGGAGGCCAGAAGCTGACAGTCACTTCTTGTTTTACTTGTGAGACAGGGTCTCTCCCTCAGCCTGCAACTGCTTGGTTCAGTTAGGGTGGCCAGCTAATTGGCTCTGGGACCTGCTCATCTCTTCTTCCAGCACTGGGGTTAGAGAACTGGGGTGCCATGCCTAGAATTTTATGTGGGTGCTGGTTATTCAAACTGAGATCTTCATGGTTGCCTGACAAGCATTTTACCAGCTGAGCCATCCTTCCAGTGGCCCCCTACGCTGCTTGTGGTCCCCTTTGACCACGCCCCCCTCCCCATATCGTTTATATGCTGTGTATCCTCAGAGATATCACTTAACCTGTCATGGCTTTGGTGAAGTAAGGTCGACGCATGACTGGGGATATAGTTCAGTTACCAGTGTTTCTCTTGCATGTGGGAGGTCCTGAGTTTGATCCTCAATGCTGTAAGAAAAAAAAAATAACGCTCATACTTTTAGATGGGTGTGGTAGCTCATGTTTTTAATCTTAGAATTTGGGAGGTGGAGGCAGAGGGCTCAGGAATTCAGAGTCATTCTTGGTTATGTAACAAGTTTGAGACCAGCCTGGGCTACAAAAATCTATAGCATTATCCTGGGTGCCAAGGAGACCTAAGTGGATGACTGCTAGAATGTCAGTAGTGGGAATTCAGTGGTCCAGGAGAAAGGCTTTAGGTGAGACACTGAGATCTGGTACTCCAGTCCTTATCAGTTGGGTTGTGGTGTGTGAGTACCTCTCTGGGCCTTGATTCTCCTGGCTTTGCTGGTTAGATGATATAGTTACTGGTATTTGATTTCATGGAATAGGGAACCTGGGTCCTCTGCCTCCACTTTACCTCAGTCCTTACTTTCTGGGGTAGGTGGGTGATCATCTTGGCCACCTCCTGCACCTCCCTATCTGGAGCCCTCCCCCCATGCTCCAAGAACCAGGCAGGCCAGTTCTGAGTCTGCCCCACCCTACAGGTGCTGTCCCCTGCTAGGTTTCAGTCCCCATGAAACCCTGAAACTGGGCTGGGCCTGGTAACCAGGCTTGTTCCACGAGCCCACTGGAGGGACCGGACAGACCAGGATGAGTTTGGCTCAGGGCCCACATCTGGGTCCAAATCAGGGCAGGACTTGTGTGAAGTCCCTGTGGTCCACAGGAGGTCGGCTGCCATTCTGGTTGGAGATTGTCTTCTTTGTCCTAATGTCATCGTCGTGGAAGGGGATTCAGGCTCAGGGTCTTACTTTGAATACTCTTTCATGAACCGTGTGAGTGGGGCTCAGTTCTTTGCGCTGAGATTCCTTATATCAAATGTCTGAGAGTGGAGTTTGCACCTATGGATAGAGATCATGTTGAGGTTCCACATGGGTGCAGCATGCTGGGGGCTCACAGAGTGGAAACTTCTGAGCCCAGCATTCAAGGCTTTAGGGTAGTGGTTCTCAACCTGTGGGTTGTGACCCCTTTGGTGATCAAATGACCTTTCCTGAATATCAGATATTTACATTAGGATTCATTACAGTAGCAAAATTACGGTTATGAAGTAGCAACGAAAATAATTTTATGTGGGGTCACACAACATGAGGAACTGTATTCAATAAAGGGTCGCAGCATTAGGGAGGTTGAGAACCACTGGGTTAGGGGCTCTTCCTGCAGTGTGTCCCCCAAAGACCCCTCTCTCCTTTCCCTCTATATTGCTTAACCTGTAGGATGGGCCCAACACTCCTCTCCCAGCTCCCCAAGTCTTCAGGGAACTTTAGGGCACCCTGGGGCCCTGTTCCTCGTGGCTTCTGCTATCTGCACAGGAAATAGTGTGATTCCCTAAAATTGTCGCTTCAGAAAATCAGAGATCAGCATTCTTCCGGCCACTGAGCTGCTGTTGGTATATTTATTGGTCATGTGCACTGTCCTTGTGCCAAGGGCTTCATGCTCGTTGGTTCACTGATTTCCTCATGGCCTAGTCAGGTGTGTACTGATGTGCCATCTTGAAGAGAGGCAAACAGGCTCAGAGAAGGGAACTGCTTTGGCCAAGGCCACACAGCTAGTAGGGGCCAGAACTGGGACTCGAACCTCGAGCTTGTAGTGTAAGCCCACAAGGCAATGGAGCCCTTGTTGTGGGTTGTGTCCTGTCGACTTCTCATTCCCTCTCTCTGGTCTGAGGTGGCCGTGGTCAGCCCCTAATCTTCTTGGCTCATCTGCAGCTCAGTGGAGGTGCTGAGGCCAGCATCTTGGCCTGTCCCTGAGGCCAGGGTAGCACTGCTGAGATTTTCATTACTTAGCTCATTTGAGATCTACCTGCCCATTGTAGCGCAGGGAGGACGAGCAAGGGAGGGGGTTGTGTCATAGGCAGAAAGGTGCTGTACCAGCCTCGACTCCATGGGAACAGGCAGAAGGCTAGATCAAAGCATGCGTCCTTTGAGCTGACACCCACAGGCTCATGGCCTTGAGAAAGTCATTTTGCTTTTCTGAGACTGGGTTATCTCATCTGTGAAATGGGGAGAGTTAAGCCCACTTTACTTCTCCGTAGGCTTGGGTAGGGACCTAGAAAGTAAAACTAGGGCCTCCTAAAGGCCCCTGTGGCAGTGTGAAAGGCCCCTGGGATGGGGGACTCTGGGCAGGCTCTGGGGGAAAATAAGGTTCAAAGCCGACTTTCTGCTGGCCTGGGATGTCGCTCACTGGTAGAGCGCTCACCTGGAATGCATGAAGCCCTAGGTCCAGTCCCCAGCATTGCAAAAGCAAAACAAAATCCCACTTCTAACTAGGTATGGTGGCACAGTTGGTGACAGCAGTACTTGGGAGCTAGGAGAATTGTCTCAGCCTGGGCTACATGATGAAACCCTCTTCACTCAAATAAATAACTCTGATTCCTCCTCTCAAGATACCTCCTTTCTTTCTTTCCATGTTGTGTGCCTCTGAGTCTCAGGACCACATGGGGTGAGAACCGTGTGTAGAGTTCTCAGTAGGCACACACAGGGAGCTCTGGGAATTCTTGGCTCAGAATGAGGAGCAGGCCTGTGAGGGGGGGGTTCTCTCTGGGTCACCCTTGACTGTCTCTGAAGGGTGTGGCCCTTGATGTATCCAGCTGTGTCAAGACTCACACTACCCCTTACTCAACTGGCTCGATTCAAGACTGGGCCCTTCAGCACACGCATTCATACACACACACACACACACAGAGAGAGAGAGAGAGAGATTGAGAGAGAGAGAGAGAGATTGAGAGAGAGAGAGAGAGAGAGAGAGAGAGAGAGAGAGAGAGAGAGAGAAAGAACAAGAACACTTTGTTCTAGGCTCCTGTCCTGGGACTGGGCCTTTTCAGAGCTTGGTGGACTACCCTGCCTTCTTGAGACATGCCCTACAGACCAGTGCCTTTGGGCCAGGTGTCTTGAGACTGCCTGACACAGATAGGACACTCAGTCCAGCTTTGGACTTTTCAGCTGTCCTCAGGGGGACAGAGAACCAGGACTGCATAGGGCAAGTCCCAGGCAGGAACCCTGGGACTACCCACATGGGGCCCAATTTGTTTTTGTTGACTTACAGAGGAATGATCTTCCCCGAGTCTCCCATTATAACCTGGAAAGGGGGAATTTGTATTAACATGTTCCCCTGGGGCTGGCAGAAAAATCAGTGTGTTGGGAGCAGAGACAGGTAGCCCAGCATCTGGGTGAGGTGACCCCACATCTGAGGGATATTGCTGGCAGAGGGGAGCGGAGGTGCGAGACCTAGCCAGGTAGGGATGCTGGTAAGGGAACCTGTGTGTACACAAGAGAACACACACAAGCCCTGCTTCCTTAACTCCCGTTTTGTCTGAGCTTTGGGCTTCTTTCTTTCTTCCTTTTTTTTTTTTTTTTTGGTTTTTCGAGACAGGGTTTCCCTGTGTAACAGCTCTGGCTGTCCTGGACTCGCTTTGTAGACCAGGCTGGCCTCGAACTCACAGAGATCCGCCTGCCTCTGCCTCCCAAGTGCTGGGATTAAAGGCGTGCGCCACCACCGCCCGGCTTCTTCCTTTTTTAAAACAATCTTTATTGGATTTTTTTCAAGCTGTAAAAGTTGTCCCTAGTAATAAATAGTCCAACCCACCTTTGCCTTCATAGTTATGAGCTGATCGCTGTCATAATTAAGGCTAGCGTTTTGGGATTTTTTTGGTGCCCTGGGCTGTACATACTGTACCGTGTCCTGCTCTCTCTGGCCCTGTGAGGAGTTCTGTGATGCCTCGTGTTCGGGTCTGAGAGAACTGGGTAGCCCCCATGCCTCACTCTCACCCGGAAGCTGGAGGACGGGCCCATCAGTTTGCCCGGTCCCCACTGCTCAGACAGCAGGGGTGAGTCCATGGGGGCAGATGAAAATGTCCAACCTGAGTGGGTAAGGCCAGCCCACACCCACAGACTGCCCCACCCATGCATCTATAGTATTATACAAGCCTCCAGGTACCCGGCCCAGGGTCCCTGAGGTTGGCCCTCTCTCAGCAGGTGGGACACAGCTCCCTACTGTCCTGTGAGGTTTTGTAGGCAGTGGTCAGAGCCCACTGAGATCTTAACTGTCTCCATGTGACCTCGTGAGCCCTTCACCCTTTCTGGCTCAGAGTAATCCTCTGGGTGGCAAGCCTTGGCCTCAAAAGCCCTATTTAGTATCTGCCCCAAATCCACGCATTGGTGTGTCTCCAGAGGTAGGGAAGGGATTGGAAGCTGATGTAGGCAGGTGTGGAGAGAGGTCTGCTCCGGGCTCTAGGTGCCAGCTGCAGACACCCTGGGTGGATGCTGACTCACGGGGTCCTGACAGCCCCCTGGAGCATGCAACAGGGTGACAAAAGCAGTAGCCATGGTGCTCCAGCTTGTGATCCCAATACCCAGGAGGCTGAAGCAGGAAGATTGCTGTGAGTTCCAGGCCCGCCTGGAGGTAAGGCAGGGTCTAGGCCCATGGTGCCTCCTCAAGTCTTGCCCTATGCAGTCCTGAGAGGTTTAAGTCCAGATTAGAATCCCTTGGAGTGTTGTTGACCTTTGGGGTCCCCTCTGCCCCCTGAAAATACCAGATCCTCATCTCTTGTGTTTTGGGAGCACTTCCTTAGTACCAATCACAGGGTAGTTCTTTTCCAGCTGACTGGCACATCTCTCTAGACTGTGCCTGTGGCCTCCCCTGCCAAGGCTCTTGTGTGACTCTGTTCACTACAGTCACCCTCTTCCAGCTCTTCCTGGGGTGCCCCTGCCAGTGACAGGCAAGATTATCACTCTTCCTGCCACGTGCCTGGTACTGTTCTTGGGCTCTATTGCTGACCCCACCCCCCAGCCATTCTTGTCTTTGCTCAATAACCAGTTGGTCATTGGTGAACCCCTAGGTCCCTTTCCTTAGTTAAGCTCCTGCTGTATGTATGTGGCCCAGTGAGGGGGAGCCAGCCTTTCCCCCCACAATCCATGTGAAGTTTGCAATCTCAACACTAGCTGGCACATCCGGTCCCACCCCACCCCATCCCATCTCATCCCATCTGCTCCTGAACTGAAAGCAGGTATGTAGCAAGAGGGTCCAGTCTTCTCATGTGTTGGTTGCTTCCTGAAGATCAGCTTGCAAAAGATTTGCCAGATTTGGGGTCAAGTTCTCTATGGTTGCCAAGGCCAAGTAGTAGAGAGTGCCTAGGATTGCTAACAGTCTTTGATCTTGGATACATGAGGGTATCCTCTTTTCTCACATCATTTAATGGAGATGTGCCCTCACCCCACCCCATTTCTGTTTTTTTTCCCCTTTGGTCCCTGTGGCTTCTCTCCTCTCCTGAGCTGTGGTCCCATCTTAACTTGGGTAACTTCACCTCACCTTTATGTGAGAAGACCCTGAGTGACCTTCATCCCAGGCCCTTGGGCTGTCCTGGCTACGCCTAGCCCAGCATGTTTAGGCCCATGAGGGTCAGTACCTCAGCCTAGGGAACTGAGCTGCAGCCTCCTGCTGACCTGGCTTCCACCTGTCACTGGTCCCTGGTCACAGGCCCTTCTGATGCTTCCCAAAGCTTCTTTCACTACACAGCCTTGTCTGATGTGGTCTCAGACACCCTCAATGGGATAATGGGATATGACTGGGCCTTCACCTGCCTCGATTTTCCTCTTCTGGCTTCCCTCACAGGCCTGTGTAGTCCAGTGTACCCTTTGGAGCACAACTATTCCCAGGGGCTAGCCTGGTAGCTGAGAGTTACCACGGGCTGACAGACCCAGGTTCAAGTCTTTTTTGTTTGTTTGTTTTTTGTTTACGACAGTTTCCTCCTGAGCTTGGCCTGTTATCAGGCACACAGATTTGCCATATGCTGTATGAGGGGTGGGTGTCCCTGGCCTGGGTTGGACCTCAGAGCTGCTTTGTTGACAGGATGCTCATTGCCTGCAGGAAGTCAAGGCTGAACCAGGGCCAAGGACAGTGGACCACCAAGCCTCTTCTTCCCTCACTGGGAACATGGTGACACCACTTCTCCAGCTCTCATGAAGCCGTGCCCCACCTTGGGGTTAGCAGTGGCTGTGGTGATGACAGTTCCATGATCACCCCCCCCACCCTCACCCTTCCCCTGCTTTATTATCCCCAGTCAATTCCCATGATCTCCGAGGGACTATTACTCTTCAGTTTTCAGAAGACAGGCACTTCAAACACATTCCTGACTTGTTCTCCCCTTCCTGACCCCAAATCAGAATCTGGGCAGACTTGACCTCGTTCCAGGAAAGGGCTGCATGGTTGGCTGGTTTTGGGGAGTGCCCACATGCCCCTCTCTTGTCACTCCTGTCACTGAGGCAGGGGGGTTAGGGGTGCCGAGCGGAGATTGAGTGTGATGACGGGTGAGCCCTGGCCACTAGCTCCTGGCTGGGTCCCACGGTTACATCCCAGTTCCATCACCCCCTCTCTGGGAGACTTTGTGCCAATGACAGAACCTCTCTGGGTTTCAGTTTCCTCCTCTATAAAGTGGCCATGACGTGGGCTCATAGACCCACTGAGAGATTTGAATGAAGCATTGTCCTAGGCTGTTAATCCTAGGGACCTGGAGATGAGCAATGGGTCCCCAGATGAAGGACCAGGTCTTTAGAACTTATAATCCAAGATTGTCAGTGATGGCAGGGTGGTCTCTCCTTGCTTCTAGCCCTCTCAGTGTGCAGGGGAAACTGAGGCCCAGGGGCGGGATCTTCATAAACCCTAGGTTGATTTTCTAGTTGCAGCTTCTTAGCACCAGGAAGTGCCTCTTCTGAGCCTTCTTGATGCCTCAGTTTCCCCATCTGTAAATAGGGACACCCAAGCAGGATCAAGCTGGACCTGCTCTGGAGGCCACGGGCTCACCTTCTCTGTTCTGAAACTGCTTCAGCACCAGAGAGATGCAGACAGCTTTGAGAAGCAGGCTATGCCCTGCAGGGCTGGGGCTGTAGTGCCATTGGTGAAGGGTGCCCCTAACTTGCATGGATCTCAGGGTGTCATCCCTGATGCATAAACAGGGCCTGGTGGCACATGACAGGAGTTCAAAGTCATTGTTTTCTATGTAGATAGAGAGTTAGAGGTCATCCTGGAATGCTTGTCTCAAAAGAAGAAAAAAAGATGTTAACTTGGCCCATGAATTCAAGATATGTACTTGAATCACAAGTACATTACTGAAATGTTTGAAAGTGAGGAGGCTGATCTGCACACACTGCCCCCCATGCCCCCACCCCACCCAGCCCCTGCACCCAGTGGCCTGAGCCTGTGGCCTCCTCACCAGTTCCTTGTCACCAGTAGGAGCCATTCTTGCTCAGAGACTGTGTTAAGCTGTAAGACTGTTGTTACCCTCTTTCACAGGGTCTACCAGTTGCTTCCACCGTAGCCTGGCTGATTCCCATCCTGGGTGGATTGGTTTGTGCTGGTCAATTCCAGCCCCGCACAGTTAAGCCGGTGCTTGCCTGCAGGGTGTCATAGGTGTGAACAAGGCATCAAAGGAACCTGCAGCCACCTTAGGGAGCCTGGCCCACTTACCGTACCCTGTCCACCCAAGAAAAAAAAAAACAGTCTCTCTCACTTGATGCTGGTTTGGTCACTGGTGAGGCTAAATCTCTCACAGGCCTGGTGGATGCGGCTTTACTTTTTCTGCGTGCAGCCACTGACCAGCTTCCCGTCAGGAAGGGGTAGCAGATAGCTCACGACCAAAGCCCTTGCCTACCGCTCAAGGGACCAAGGTGACTAGCCCCAGTATTTGTGCTTTGTGTGAACAGTTCCTCATGTGGGACTTCGCAGACCTAGTGTTCGTGGTGACCTCACACTCGTGTGCTTCCCTTTCAGAGAAAACTGGGAAGATTCTGACAGAGTTCCTCTGTTTCTATGAGGACCAATATGGCGTCTCCCTCTTCAACAGCATGCGCCACGAGATCGAGGGCACTGGGCCGACGCAGGCGCAGCTGCTCTGGCGCAAGGTGAGAGGCACAGAGAGGGGCCAGCCTGGCTTCCGCACTCCTCCTATGGGCCTTAGTTTCCCTTTGTTGCCCGGCTAGTCTCTAAGGGCCTTCATTGGATGAGGGTAGCCTACCTCACCTGCTCCCCACTCCACCCTGCCAGTACAACCCCTCCCTTCTGCCAGTGCAACACCCCCCACCAGTGTAACCCCTCCTCCTGTTAGTGCAACCCCTCCCACTGCCAGTAGAACCCTCCCCCTGTTAGTGTGACCCCTCCCCTGCCAGCGTAACCCCTCCCCCTGCCAGTATAACCCCTCCCCTGCCAGTGAAACCCCTCCCCCTGCCAGTATAACCCTTCCCCCTTGCCAGTGTAACCCCTCCCCTGCCAGTGCAACCCTTCCCCCTTGCCAGTGTCACCCCGTCACCCCTCCCCTGCCAGTGTAACCCTTCCCCCTTGCCAGTGTAACCCCTCCCCTGCCAGTATAACCCCTCCCCTGCCAGCGCAACCCTCCCCTTGCCAGTGCAATCTCGTCATCTTCACTGTTCCATTCAGTGGTCTTGACAGCTTAGGTTACTCTCCTGTCCAGAGAGATGTGAGAGAACTCTGGTCCTGCTTCTTTCCCTCCAGAGTGGAAGTGCCTCACAGATCCATTGTCCCAGGCCTTGCGCTCTAGGCTCTCTCCCCTCAGGATCTGATCTCCTCTCTCATTATCTTGTTACTAGCACTAGGGCTGGGTTGCTGAGGAAACTGCCCGGCTCTGTCCTGGGGCGTCAGTGTGGCCTGGAGAAGGGACCTTGTGATATCCCTGTGATAGGTGATGGGGCTGGGGTGAGGTCATGAAGGAAACGGTTGGTTTGGCTGCTGAATTACTCAACTTGAGGCTGGAATGCTACTAGCCCAGGGCTCTCTGAAGGGAAGTCCCTGCTGATGACCCTGCTGGCTGCACGGTCAGGCGCTAAGGCCTCATGGTCTTCAATGCTTACACATGCTCAAGGTGACAGTGAGTAGCTGTTTACACAGTAAGAGCTGGGAAGATACTGGGTGGATACAGACACCCGTGTCTTGGCTGGTCTGGAGAAGGCTGCCCCACTGAGGCCCTGAGGGGTGGGGAGCGGTTGACTGTGAGAAGGGACTGACTGACGGACAGACAGATGGAAGCCGGATGTACAAAGTTACAAGCTTAGCGCAGAGTTACTGAGCTGGACTAGGGAGGCAGACAGAGCTGGCTTAGATTCCTAGGCTAGGACCCTCCTTCCCCTCTGCAGCCTGCCCTGGGAGGAAAGAAAGATTGGGTTATTTGTCATGACCCCATGCCTAGGGAGCAGAGGTGTTTGCCTGTGGCCTAGTCCCAGGTCTGTCAGGTGTGGCCAGGCACCTTTGTGACAAGAAAAGGGAGGCTTGAATTCAGCCCAGGTGAGCTCTGCCTAATTCACTTTTCCTGTCTAGGATGAAAGTCACAGGCTAGTGACACAAGCCTGTGATCCCAGTATCTGGGAAGCTGAGGCGTGGGCCAGCCTAGGCTACATAGTAAGCACTAGGCCTTAGGTCCATGTCTCAAGAACAAAAACAAGAGGTCCAGGCAGCCAGCCCAGTTCTCAAGAGTCCAAAGCGAGCTGGATCTGATGCTACATTAAGCATTTTCTCCGTGTGTCTGGCTTTTCCCGCTCATGGGGCTGTGTGCTCATTCCAGCAAACAGGACATGTAGCCAGAGGAGTGGCCTGAAGTTGCTCACGGGCCCTGAAAGCCTGGAGCTTTCTTTGATGGCTCATGAGACTGACCGCCATGTGAAGTCATGACAGTAATAGAAGGGAAATAGCATTAGTCACTGGAATGACCACAGTCATTTTCTAGAGAAACAGTCATAGCAGTAATAAGAACAAATGGGTCTGGGTGAGGTGGCGGGTCTGTGATCCTAGTGCTCTGGAGGCTGAGGCAGGAACAGCAGAGGTTGGAGGCCAGTCTGGGCCGTGTACATGGCTATGTTTGCTAATGTTTATGTACATGTAATAAGACTAACATCTCACCTCCCACCCCAACAAACAAAGTGGTCAATAGTTGTTTTGTGATGGACAATTTCTCTCAGCCTCACACCTGCCCCCTGATCAGAGGATCACTAGGACACAGAGAGGCGGTGGAGTCACTTCTCTGGCTCCTGTGATGGGTGGCTGGGCTGGCCCTGTTTTGTAGGGTCTGGAATATTTTATACCTCCTTCAGGCCTTCCACTCAAATCAGGACTCTACCATTTGAAAAAAAAAATTTTTTTTCCCTGTTAGGATAGGGTCTCGTGTAGCCTAGGATGGCCTCAAACTCCATCTATATTTGAGGCTAACCTTGGGGTTCTGGTCCCCCTACCTCTACCTCCCTCCTGAATCTGGGGTTGCAGGCTTGCTTGTAATACCTCATTTACCTTTGGGGGAAAAAAAAAATCTTAAAAAGAAAATCTCAACCTAGCAGCCAGGCAGCCTCAGTGAGATGGCCCAGGATCTGGGGGTGGGCTCGGTGGTGGGGTGCCGAGCCTGACTTCCTGGCTCAGGCATTGCCTCTGCAGGTCTCCCCTCTGGGGTTGTTCCTAATCCCAGGGCCTGCTAGTTCACCAAGCAGATGCCCAGCTGAGCCAGCAGGGCTGGTCTTCCCAGGGTGTTGGGGAAACCCTGGCTGCTTTTTCTAGAAAAGACAAATTGGAGGGCTAGGTTTTAGAAGTCTAAATATAGATCACCAAGTGGGAGCCTTCTGCTCACTGTGGGGGAAGAGGGGCAGACCCGTGTTTTTTTCCTGTAAATATTTTCTTCTAGAGAGGAAACTGGTCTCAGGTCCTATTGTTTGAGCACAATGGGCTCTCCTTTTAAGAGGGTAGCTTTCCCCTGAGGAGCTGCAGCAGCGAGGAGCCAGGGAAAGGGAGCCAGGGAAGAACACAGGAGGGGGAAGATCCACAGACTGAGGCCTGAGGGTGTGGGCACAAAGTCGTAGTTTCTCTTGTCATTACATATAATACTCGGTCCATTTTGTAACTGGTACCATGTTTATCATAGAATAAACAGAACTTGCCCAGAAATGGAGACCCCTGGATTCTCCTGGACCCCACAGTCTAGTCCAGCCTCTGTGCTAGACTTCCAGAAGCTTCCTTGATCTCTGTAGCTTCAGCTTGGGCTCCCACCCTTGGTGTGAAGACATCCCACCGAGTGCTTGGCCAGACACTGGGACCTTGCAAGTTTTGACCTGTGCAATGTGTCCTCCAGTTGGAGAATGCCCTGCTCTGAAGTAACAGTGGCAAGTGGCTAGAGGAAGCTCCCCAATTCTCTCCTCTGGACAGGTGGCTCCCCTGGACAGGACTGAGTGGGAAACGCTAGGCCTCGCCTGGCTCTGAATGAATGCCCAGAGTGGAACATGGGTTCCACTCATGTCCTATTTGAACCCTGAGTGAGCTCCTCACTGCCTGAATCTAACCTGTGCAGTGGGTACAGTGTGGCCTGGCTTTGGGGTCCTGATGAGGCCAGGGATTTGATGGTGGTGGTGGTGTGTGTGTGTAGGTGTGTGTATAGAGGTGTGTGTATAGGTAGGTGTCTGTGGGGGTGTGTATCTGTAGTGGGTGCTGTCTGAAGGAGGTCCTTCCTGGACAGGAGCCTCACTCCTACCTCTTGCCCACAGGTGCCCTTGGATGAACGCATCATTTTCTCCGGGAACCTTTTCCAGTACCAGGAAGACAATAAGAAGTGGCGAAACCGCTTCAGCCTGGTGCCTCACAACTATGGGCTGGTGCTGTACGAGAACAAAGTGGTGAGTGCAGCGCTAGACGGCTGCCCTCCTCAGGCTACCCTCCTCAGGTTGCCCTCCTCAGGCTGTCCTCCTCCGGCTGTCCTCCTCCGGCTGTTCTCCTCCGGCTGCCCTCCTCAGGCTGCCCTCCTCCGGCTGCCCTCCT
>CAJQZJ010031933.1:1539906-1577679 GCA_907164525.1 Lophiomys imhausi | reverse complement strand
GGCTGCCCTCCTCAGGCTGCCCTCCTCCGGCTGCCCTCCTCCGGCTGTCCTCCTCAGGGTGCCCTCCTCCGGCTGCCCTCCTCAGGGTGCCCTCCTCAGGCTACCCTCCTCTGGCTGCCCTCCTCTGGCTGTCCTCCTCCGGCTGTCCTCCTCAGGGTGCCCTCCTCTGGCTGTCCTCCTCAGGCTGTCCTCCTCAGGGTGCCCTCCTCCGGCTGCCCTCCGGCTGCCCTCCTCTGGCTGCCCTCCTCCAGCTGTCCTCTTCCACACTCCTGGTAGCCAGTTGCCCTCCTCTTCACTAACTTAGTTCTTACTCTGCAACACCTATCCCAAAATCTGAGACCCCATGCCTTCCCCCTTCATGCCTGCCACCTAGTGGAATTTCCAGGGCCCAAGCAACATTTCTGAGCCTTCTCCACTTCTCCAAATCTGCTTGGCCTTGGGGCTCTTTTTCTCAATGTCATTTTATCCCGTGTTCAGGTGTCCACTTCATAAACCCTTCTTGAAATCATCGTACTCTCTGGTCACTCCGAGGTCCCGCCAAATCCCACAACACCGCACAGAGCCTGCCCTCTACTGCCTCAGTCTCCCTGCTGGCTAGCCTTCCTGCCTCTCAGCCGCTCTTCCTTCCTTAATCTTCAGCAGTCACAGCAGCTGTTTGCTGGCCAGTGTGGCACTGCGTGCTTCTCTCTGGATGAGGTCCTGAATTCTCCTTCCTCTTCCTCCTTGCCCTTATGTGCGTCTGAGAAGAAATGGGGACTGTGTCTTGTCTTTGCTTTGGGGCCTTGGGGGAAGCCCCACCTGGTTATGTGACAGACTTCATTTCTTCTGCTAAACATTTCTCCGTTGCTGTCCACAAGACAGGCCTGTGTGACCTGTTTCTGAGTGGATCTGTCTGTCCCCCGGTGGGTATGTGCCCTTTCCCTTTGCTGTAAGGAAAGCTGTGATGTGCTCCTCTAACTGCCCTTTGAAACACTGTGGTGCTTTGAATCTAGACATTGGGGGCGAGCCATTGAAGGCAACGGTCAGAGGCCTTGGGTTCTGAGGACAGCCCTGGTTCACAACCAACACCTACTTCCTGTCTGTATGGGTTGGCGATGAACCATCTCTTTCTTGTACTGTGTGACCATCCCGTGAAATGGAGCGCGTCCCCACATGTAACAGTCAGTCATAGACTCACTGGTCACAGAGTCAATCTCCATCGTGGGGACTAAGTTCAGGACCCCCCCCCACCTTGGGCTGAGTCCTCCCTGGAGCCAACTGGGAACGGGGTTTGTGCTGGGCTGCGTTCTGAACCTTGAGGCTGTATTTCTCTTGCTCTCCTCAGGCCTATGAGCGGCAGATACCACCCCGAGCCATCATCAACAGTGCGGGCTACAAAGTTCTTACCTCTGTCGATCAGTATCTGGAGCTTGTTGGCAATTCCCTACCAGGTAAGGAACAAGTGGATTCCAGCCGTGCTGTCCTATAAGAGCCTAAGGATTGGCCAGGGAAGGGGGTGACCCTGAGCCCGCTACTTAGACCCCATTCTGCTGGGCAGCCAGCGGGGCCTAGCATGTCTACAGATCTCTGGAACCACCTGTGCCCTTGAAAGGGAGGGTCCAGAGGCCTGCAAGGTGAAGTTTGCCCCAGGCTGTGTATAGATAGGGTCTAACCCAGACTCATGTGGGCCCTCAGCCAGACCCTGCCTAGACCAAAGCCACATACACCAGAGTTTTGTGGTGGAGGCCCTTCCCACCTCCCCGAGAGCATGGTTGTCTCCAGGGAAGGATGATGGTGACCCTGCCCTTGCGGATGCTGAGGGTTTCTGAGATGTTATCTTAAACCTCCCCATTGTGCTCTGCCTGCTGAGGTTTCCAGTTTTGCAGACCACACTAGGACTTGAGACTGAAGCCTTTGTGGTGGTAGGTGCCAGGTAGGAGTCTATCTTCCTGGGCTCCGAGGGATTCTCAATCCTTGTAAGCCCCTTCCCCTCTGATGTCCTGTTCCTGAGAGGGCCTGCAGGCCTTGGGGTGTGGCTCTGTGAGCAGCCAGCCCATCCCAGCCTCCCAAACCTGGACCATAGGCAACTGTTATTGTCATATCACTGACCACAGTGGTGAGCCCAGGGCTTGCCATCTTGCAGGATCTAAAATGTTCGTGAGAGCCAAAGAGATAGAGAAAAATTCCTTTCTACTTATTTTGTTTGCCCACATGCCTCCCTCCTTCCCTGGATATTTAAACCACCAGTTTGGCCTCTGCTGTTGAAATTTGAAGAGAAACTCAAGAATGTAGTGATAGAGGCCTGACCCTGTTATAATGCCTCACACACGGGCAAGGTGGATGTGACCAGTTCTAGGAGGAGGGTCCACATTGATGCCAGGTTTTTCAGTTACTGTAGCTGGGCCATGGGGTCAGAATGAAGGCAGCGGCTTCCTTGCTGACGCGATGTCCCCAGGACGGGACAGCCTTCCTCAGCGGCAGGAGGGCAGCAGCTCACAGCTATGTCTCTGTACAGGGACCACATCGAAATCAGGCTCCACCCCCATCCTTAAGTGCCCCACGCAGTTCCCGCTCATCCTGTGGCATCCCTACGCCCGTCACTATTATTTCTGCATGATGACGGAAGCTGAGCAGGACAAGTGGCAGGCGGTGATTCAGGATTGCGTCCGACACTGCAACAACGGTGAGACGTACTTATGTGCTGAATGGCGACACCCAGTGGTTGCGTGTGGTATGGCTACGCTGCTCGATGATCTGCGCTCATTTCCCTGCTGAGGTTGTAAGAAACTTTTCATCATTACTCTTTATTTATTTATATTTTTTTTAATTTTTATTCGAGACAAGGTTTCTCTGTGTAATAGACCTGGCCGTCTTGGAGTCACTTTGTAGACCAGGCTGGGCTCGAACTCACAGAGATCCGCCTGCCTCTGCCTCTCGAGTGCTGGGATCAAAGGCGTGCGCCACCATGCCCGGCTCATCATCACTCTTTAATCTCTTCCTTGATGAAAATACTTCTAGGCTGGAGAGATGGCTCAGAGGTTCAGAGCACTGGCTGCTCTTCCAGAGGTCCTGAGTTCAATTCCTAGCACCCACATCACTCATGACTATCTATAATGAGATATGGTGCCCTCTTCTGGGGCATAGGCATATGTGCAGACAGAACATTGTATACATAATAAATAAATAAATCTTAACAAAAAAGAAAATACTTCCATGTTGCCAAGGAAACATTATGAAATTGTTCTCAGAAGGCTATGGTTGTTGAACCCATGGACTTCCCCGCCAATCCCAAAATCATCTTGATTTTGCCACTTTCTAGCGATTGATGTTAGGAGACAATAGTAGCTATTAGTGTTGCTGCTGTAACAAAAATACTTCCAAATATCAACTTAAAGTAAAACAGGTTTATTTTGTCTCACGCTTCAAGGGTACATATAGTCCACTGTGGCAGGACTGTGGGGCAGGGGCTCACACTGCATCCATAGTCAGGAACCAGAGATTGAATAAGGGTACTGTCAGCTCCTTTCTCTTTTTTTCCTCAGTCTGGAAGCCCAGCCTGTGGAGTTCACCCATATGGGAGAGTCAGGTGGGAGCTGACTCTTCCACCTCAGCGAGCCCAGTCTAGAAACTTCCTCACAGATAGGCTCGGAGGCTGTTTCCACTGCGATTCTAAGCCTTGTCATGCTGACAATCATGATTAACCTTCATGGAGACTGATTTCCCTCCTGGGTTCTACATAAAGTTGCAATAAGGATCCTTTGTGTATTTGGGGGTACTGTGGGGATTTATACCAAGAGTCTACTTTGTGCTTGGTCACTATTTTCTTTATAATGGTTTCCTGTGAATTCGAGGCTAGCCTGGGCTACAGTGGGATCCTGTCACACTACACACCAAAATATTTCTCATGATATAATTTCCTTCTTTATTGCTGGTAATCTAGAAAGGTTCCTCCCTCCCTCCCTCGTTTGTAAACTTCAGCTCACTCATGTACTCTGTTTCCCTTTATGGTGTCTATTCTGAGTCAATGAAAGGGGAACAAGGGATGCACCCTGGCCACGTGCAGCCAGCTGTGTGGTGGAGAGACAGCTGTGGCACAGATGAGCTACCAGGATGGTGTTCTCTGCACTGGGTGCTGGTTGGGAGCCACCTAGGAGCCTGCACACGTGCTGGGGGAGGCGCTGCCCTGTGGCTAGGGAGGAGGAGATGGGGCAGGCTTGGGCTGGGGAAGGGCTCCCTGTAAGAGGCCGCAACCCTCATAAAGGATGGCTCAGAATGGGGACAGTACTCTGAGTGTGTGTGTGTGTGTGTGTGTGTGTGTGTGTGTGTGTGTGTATGAGAGAGAGAGAGAGAGAGAGAGAGAGAGTTGAAATGAAGCCAGAGGGGGCTACTCAGGCCAGGTCTAGAAGGGCCTTATGGGGTTCTGAGGAATTATAAATGTTTAGGATTTTCTCCCAGTATGAGGTAGTGAGAGCCTTTCTGCCTCTGGAGAAGGAATAGCCTTGGCCTGGTGATGTTATCCCAGAGGCAGAGGGGGGGCCCAAAGCAGCTCTCAGCCTTGCTGTCAGGCATAGCTTCACCTGACGGTGAGGGAGGCGAGGGAAGCGTGGTTACCTGGGCTGAACCCCACTCGCTCCACCTCTCTAGAGAGGCCTCTACCCCTTCTGGAATCTGTCAGATGGGAGGGAACTAGGTCTTTAGCCAGGTCTTGCCACCTGGGATGGGCCCTGCCCTGCTGCCCACAAAAGGCTCCTGTTCCCAGGTCCCTGGGGCTGTGGCTCTGGCTCAGGCTCTGCCTGGCCTGGGACACCCTCTTTCCTCACTCATTGCCGGCCCATGAGCCCTCTGCAAATTCTCAGGGCTGCTGGCTTACCCACTATGGCAGAGTAGAGGACCCCAAATCAGGTAAGAGAAGGATGAGGACAGGACGAAGTGGGAAGGAGCCACTGTTTAGTTCTCTGGGGCATATTACAGGAGGGACCGAGAAAAAGAGAGCGTGGGGAGGAATGAGCTGGTTGGGACAGAGACGTGAACCTCAAGTCTGGCACACAGCAAGCATTCAGCTGGAAGGTTATGTGTGCTGTTGGCTGGAGAGGAGATAGAAAGACTGTGACAGAAAGCACCCCCACCCCCCAGGCCAGCTCTCTTACCCCCAGCAGGAGCTGACAAGGCTGGTTCCAGACAGGGCCCTTCCCTCCACCCCAGGGCTGTGAGAAAGTTCCCCTGCTTCCTCCCTTGTTGAGGCTGGGCCTGGAATTTTGTGGAGCCTGGAATTACTCACTCCTGGCCCTGCCAGGAAGTGGGGGTAGATGGGTGGAGGAAGGAGGCCAAGCTGGGTGGTTGCCAGCCTGGCTGGGGCCCTCTTCACACGCTGCATTCCTGGAGCAGTAGGGAGGGAGTCAGGAGGCATCTAGGGCACTGATTTCAGTCCCCTGCCTGGTGTCCTTGTCCTGCTCAGTCCTTGGGTCTCACTAGTCTAAAGAGGTCCTGGGTTCCAGCCCCAATTTAAGGAGTCCCTAGCCATGCCTTTTCAAGTCAATGGCTTTGCCCATCCCATTGTTTTCTTTTGGGATAGAGTCTTGATATGTGGTCTGTGCTAGCCTTGAAGTGGCTGTGTTCCTCTTGTCTCTGCCATCCTAGTGCTGACATGATGGGTGTGCATCACCACCACGCATACATGGCACACGCCGCTGGAACCTCAGTTTCTTTGAAGCTAAGAGCAGCCCCCCACCCCTTCCCGTTTCCCTCTCCTTTGAGGATGAAATGGGCTGATGCACGTGAAGCCCCAGTCCAGGCCTGGGCAGCTTATACAACAGAAATGTGCTCTTCTAGTTCTGGAGGTTAGAGGACCAGGCTGGCGTTGGAGCATGCGAAGAACTTAGTGTGTGAGCCTGAGGGCTTGAGTTTGGATCCCCAATACCTGCACAAAAGTCTATGTAGCAGTATGCATTGCTAATCCCTGTGCTGGAGGGGATGTGGAAGCTAGGGGCTCACTGGCCAGCCAGTCTAGCTGAAATACACTCCAGGTTCAGTGAGAGACTCTGTCTCAAAAATATGATGGGGGGGGGGGTTGAGACAGCTCAGTGGTTAAGAGCACTGGCTGCCTTCCAGAGGACCTGGGTTCAAATCCCAGCACCCACATATGGCTCACCTCCAGTTCCAGGGGATCCTAAGCCTTCTTCCGGACTCCTCAGGCACTGGCACACAGACATACATGTAGGCATAATAAAGAATAAGATGAAGAGTGATAGAAGATACTTCACACTGATCTTTGGCCTTGACGTGGACATACGTGGATGAGTGATGGACATACATGGACAAGCGCATGCGGACACACACACACACACACACACACACACCATTTTCAGCCCTGTGGTGGTGGTGCACACCTTTAATTCCAGCACTCAGGAGGCAGGGGCAGGTGGATCTCTGTGAGTTTGAGGCCAGCCTGGTCCATGGAGGGAGTTCCAGATAAACCAGGGCACTGTTACAAAAAAGAAATTCCAACTAAATGTGAGGTCAGCCTTAACCTTAATAGGTTAAGTTTGCTATTAGGAGAGATAAGTTGTTCTAAACACGGCCCTATTCTGAAGTGCATTGCCAGGTGAACACGGTGGACACCAGCCAGGCTCACAGGAGGGGTGAACCTTACACCTGTGAAGGTTGGTGACTGGATGTGCAGAATGGAGACGCTCTTCGGGTGGGAGCCTCCCTCTCCTTCCTGGGACACCCTTGCCCTGCAGCTTGCCTGCTTCCTTCACTGCATCTTTCTTGCTACATGCAGAATGGAAATTCCTAGCTCTGGGAGGGGCTGCAATTTGTGTGTTGCCTGATTTTCCAGATAGAACTTGGGCTCCAAGAGAGCCTCCTGGGAGCCTGGCTGAGGGTTTCTCCCAAGCTCACATTGGCAGCCCCGACTTGGGTACCACCTCTGTTGAAGCACCTCTGCTCAGCCCCCAGCCTGGCCCTGGGTCCCGAAGTGCAGGGAGGGGCGCTGTCGGCTCTGAGCTTCAGGGCCGCATGGTAGACCATCCTCTGGCTCTGACAGACAGTGATCCCTGTGGGTGGCTAGCTGTGGGAAAGGGAGGGGCTTTTTTTTGTGGGGTGACTCAGCCTGTTGTCAATGCAAGTGGGCACTGGGGTTTGTGATGCACAAACTGCCATTTCCCCTTCATGGGTTCCAGGGACACTGTGGTCAGAGGCACGTGGTTAGGTTTGGTGTATTAACCATGTTCTCTCTCTACTCAGATTTGGCCACTTCCTGCCTCTGGTTTCCCCAGCATAGATCCACACCTTGTTCATTAACTCACCTGCCCTGCGACACAGGCCGCCATCACCCCCGCTAGCAGCGGCAATGCAGAAATAGTATTTTTTTTCTTTTCCTACTTGTTAGCAATAGTTATGCTCCCATTTTGCCCTCCCATCCTCCTCCTGTCCCACTCCAGGAACTGAACTCAGGGCCTTGTGTATATATTAGACAAACACTATCACTGGGCCGCACGCCCAGCCCCTTCCTTACTCAGTAAAATTCTAGCATGTGTACCTTGCACTGATGCAGATGTGTGCATAAGACAGAACCAAACCAGGGCCAAGAGTGCTGTGAGAAATGACTCTTTAGCTTCTCATAGAAAGCATCCTTCAGTGGCTGGGTATGTAGCTCAGTGACAGTGCTTGTCTGGCATACTCAGGGCCCTGGGTCCTATCTCCAGAACTCCAAAAAAAACCAAAACCACACAAAGTATCATTCAAGAAGCCCTGTTGCCACCCTCCTGGACTTCCTGTGGCTCATTGGCCGCACCTTGCAGCCCCCCTAGTGCATGCAGGAGGCTAGGCTAGGGCCATTGGTCCCATCAGAGGAAACTGAGGCTCTTTTGGGGTTCAGTGATTGATAGAAAGCAAGGCCCAGAAAGCAGCCCATGGATCAAGTTCAGCCCCTGGCCTACTTTTGCAACAAGGTGTATTGACAAAGACTGGCTCTGCTGCTCGGAAGCTGGGATGCTAGGTCCATTGGAACAGAAGTTGTCTGGCCTGTACAGCTGGAAATATTTACTGCCTGTCACACCGTAGGAGGGTCACAGGGCACTAATGTAGCCACATGTAGGGAGCAGGGCTAAATATGGGTCTCAGGTGTCCTCGGGCCATGTTGTGCAGTCTCTAGGGGAGAGATGACTTTTCTTAGCCCTGGCTTGGCCATTCATGACTCTTGGCTATTTTTCTGGGAGGTTAGGGTTAATGGCTGTGCTGGGTCATGGGGGGGGGTGTCTTGGAGGAGGAGGTAGGTGATTTGGAGGGGTAGCACAGGGTTGCCAGAGTTCCAGGGTGTGTCATAGCTACTTTTCCTGCTGTGTGTGCCCTAGATGGGATGAGCGCATGCTCTGACTGGCTGGTCTCAGCAGAGGGTCCTTTGCTGACCTTCTACTCCCTCTCTTCTCCCTCTCTCCTGGGCAGGGATCCCTGAGAACTCGAAGGTGGAGGGCCCTGCATTCACAGACGCCATCCGCATGTACCGCCAGTCTAAGGAGCAGTATGGCACCTGGGAAATGCTATGTGGGAACGAGGTGCAGGTGAGGTCAGAAAGGCTACTTGAGGGGTCCTCAGGAGTTACCTTGGGGCCCTAGTGGGGAAGGCTGCATCAGGAGTGGGGTTCTGGGGTGCAACAGTTTTGGGAAGAGATGGCAAGAGCCGATTTGGGTAACTGAGAACCCGTTTGTAGCCGGTCTTTGCTACTTTGTGGTTTCTTCTTTTTCCCAGCCATTACCCTCCCCCACTCTGGTTTACCCCCCTAATACTAGATAGGAGAGAAACAAGGATAGAGGGGAGAGAGGAAATAGGAAAATCCCTGAATACAGTTTCTTTCCTTTTGTTTCTTCTTTGACAATGGCTACTAACAACCACCGACCCTGCCTCTCGGGGCTCTAGCATTTATATAGCTTCTGAAAGTTCCCAGAATTCCAAACGTCACACAGTTGCAGAAACTATCTGCAGTGGCAAAACCATGCCTCTGCTAGAGCACGAGGCAAATCATAGATGGCTACTGTGGACAGTCTGAAGCAGCCTCACATCCCCATACCTGGGGTTAAAACAAAAACACATTCTTAGCATATTTCTGTGTTCTTGAAAGAACCCAAAATTTCAGAACTCTCACTACACCTGTTAATTGGTTCACACAAGTCCATAGGTGTTGGGAGACAGGGTGGCTGTGAACAAGATGGCTACAGCCCCATTCCTCAGGAGCTCTGCCTCACAGGAGGCACTACAGACACACATTTGCATGTTACAGGAGACATGCAGAGGGCTTGAGGTAGGGTACCTGAATTCGAGGACTCTGTTGGTACCCAGGCAGATAAGTCTGAAACAGATAGGGGGAGCTTAGGAGCTAGCTCCGCAGAGGGGTGGAGGAGCCTTGACTGCCTGGAGAAATGCAGAGGAACAAGCCAGATGGATAGGTGCTAACCCCTGCCCCGTCTCTTGCCTCTTGGTCCTAGATCCTAAGCAACCTGGTAATGGAGGAGCTGGCCCCAGAGCTGAAGGTAGAGCTTGGCCCACGGCTGAAGGGAAAGCCCCAGGAGCGGCAGCGACAGTGGATCCAGGTGCGTGACGACGCGGGTGTTGAGGGGGACCAGCTAGCACTCTGCCCTCAGCCCTGGCGCTGACACCTCTATTATCCCCACAGATCTCGGATGCTGTGTACCGTCTGGTGTTTGAGCAGGCCAAGGTGCACTTTGAGAGGGTGCAGTCTAAGCTGCAGTCAGCCCGGCCAGCCATGGAGGCAGTCATTCGCACTGACATGGACCAGATCATCACCTCCAAGGAGCACCTGGCCAGCAAGATCCGAGGTAGGTGAGCCAGAAGCCACTGGCAGGTACTCACACATGGCCCTCAGGGGCCAGGCCAGTTTCTCCATAGTGTGACCCATCCACTTGCCTGTTTTTCTGTCGAAAAATCAGAATCGAATCCAAGTCCTTATGACTCCTGCAAATTCTTCTGTAAGTCTTATTTCTAAAAATCCAGATTTGATTCTGGCAGTGCTGGGATTCGAACCTAGGACTTTATCCACGCTTGACATGAGCTCTGTCACTGAGCTGCAGCTCCAGCCTCCTTTTACTGTTTGAGACAAAGTCTTACATGTTGCCCAGGCTCAACTCGAATTTGTGGTCTTCCTGCCTCAGCGTCCTGAGTTCCTAGGATGACAAGGTTTTGACACTAGGCTCGGATTTTGAAAGTGGATATTTTTGTCATTGAGGTTCAAACCTCTGCCCATCCTTGGCTAGCTCAGGACTGGTGACATGTCACCCTGGTGAATTGTCTTGTCACCTTAGCTTTTCCAGGTTGTGTATTCTGCTTCCGTCATCCACTTTGTGTCCTTTGACACATAGTTCTAGCAGGTGGTGGCTTCCTGCGGGTGATTGTGGATCAGCCACATTCACTGGGAGTTTAGTGGGATACTGAGAGTTGACATTTATTGTGTGTAATAAGTATTATCTGGGCAGAAGTGGGGTAGATTTCAGAACACCCCCTGGATCAAAATGCTGTGGTTGGAATGTTCTGAAGAACGGGCTGGAAGGAGCCAAGCTACTCTGCTCCAGGGCCCAGGGCGGAAGTCAGCCTCCACAAAGCTCACTGGATCCACAGAGGCATCTTTGTTACAAATACTTTTTCCTTTCCCCCTTTTTTCTTTCCTTCTCTCCCTCCCTCCCTTTCTCCCTTTCTTCTTTCTCTCTCTCTTCTTTCTTTTTTCCTTTCTTTCCCTCCCTCCCTCCCTCTCTTTCAAGACACATCCCAAGCCAGCCTCAAACTTGTAGCAGAGGGTAGCCCTAAATTTCTAATTCTCCTGCCTCCACCTCTGGAGTGCTAGGATGGTAGACATACTTCTGCTTTGATTTGTTGTCTTTATTGATTCTTCTCTGAGGTCAGTGAGCTAGCTTGCATCACCAGCATTATAACAGCCGCTTGTCTGGCGTTCAGGGTGCGATGCGCATGGGATGGGGGTGAATTGTGCCCCAGCTACCACCCACCAGCAGAATCCTCTCCCTCCCCACACAGCCTTCATCCTCCCCAAGGCGGAGGTGTGTGTGAGAAACCACGTCCAGCCTTACATCCCATCCATCCTGGAGGCTCTGATGGTGCCCACCAGCCAGGGCTTCACTGAGGTGCGAGATGTCTTCTTCAAAGAGGTCACAGACATGAATCTGAATGTGATCAACGAGGGTGGCATTGACAAGCTGGGAGAGGTGAGACTTGGGCATGGGTCTGGTGCCCTCCAGAGCATCTGTTCTGTGTCTTGGGGTAGGCTGCCTTTTCTCAGCATCTATAGAGACCAGAGGTGGAAGCCACAGGGCAAAGCTGTCCAGTCCAACAGGGGGCTGGCAGCTAGAGGAAAGAAAAAGTGGATATTTTTGCTCTGTACCATCAGCCTTTATGAAGCCAGATGGTTGTTAAAGTCTAAAAGGAATCAGCAGTGAGGGAATGAAGGCAGGAGGCAGGGAAGGCAGGCTTCAGGTGTGATGTGTATCATTTCCAAGTTGCACACCCCACAAAAATGCATCTGTCTTAATGGTCCTGTTGACTTAGCTTTCGGGGTGAATATCTTTCTTAGTTCTTAGTTGGCTTCCTGTGTCTAGAGTCTGTCCTGAACTTTAGTCTCCTTTTTTCAAGTTTGGGAGTCCCTGGAGTAATAGTCAGAATTTGAGCACCCAGAAGGACCTTAGAAGTCCTGGCAAGATGTTTACACTGATTTGGGGCCTGAAGACTGGCTCAGAGAGTGCGGGTGTTTGCCCAAGGCCACCAGCACCCGGAAGGGGATGGGGACTGTCTTCCGGGGGCTGGTCTGGTCTCTCTTCTCGACACGGTGATGTACTGTCTTCATGTCCCTTTCCTTTCTCTCCTGGGGCCTCCTAGGCTTGCCCTAGTGAGCACGATTTCCAGGAGGCCATCCCTGGGTAGCTGGTGCCAGACTCAGGCAAGGTGTGGGTATGCAGGGGCCGTGTAGTCACCCATGTGGCCCTGTCCCCTGCAGTACATGGAGAAGCTGTCCCAGCTGGCATACCACCCCCTGAAGATGCAGAGCTGCTACGAGAAGATGGAGCCACTGCGGCTTGACGGGCTGCAGCAGCGCTTTGACGTGTCTAGCACGTCTGTGTTCAAGCAGCGAGCCCAGATCCACATGCGAGAGGTGTGTCTCCACTAGCCCAGACCCCGCTAGCTGTCTTCCGTGGCCCCCATCGCCAGGAGAGGGAGACCTTTCTCCCCTTCCTACCCTTCTCAGAACACCCTTGTCTCTTGCTTACCTGGCTAACTCTGGCTGCCTATCAGGTCTCCTTGGGATCCGCCCCTTCCCCCAGGAAGTTGTCCTTGTCACCTAGTCTCTTCCTGGGATTTCCCCACTCTCAGCCAGACACCTGCATCTACACACTCAGCGAGTATACAAGCCACAGATGGACCCCGATTCCTCTGTGACAGGCCTGGGGTAGGGGGACTGGGAGAGGATGCAGGAATGGTCTGTGGCCACCCTGGAAGGGTCTTGTGAGCCCTGCTGTGTGCCTTGTAGCAAATGGACAATGCCGTGTACACCTTCGAAACCCTCCTGCACCAAGAGCTGGGGAAGGGTCCCACCAAGGAGGAGCTGTGCAAATCCATCCAGAGGATTCTGGAGCGGGTGCTGAAGGTGAGCCTGACTTCATTGTGCTGGAGTCTGCATGGTCAACTGAGCAGCCACCTGGTGCTTCGGTGCACATGAGTACTCTGGGCTTGGGTCCCACCCTCCCACCAGCCAGGGGAGCCCCCTGACCCAGGGTCCTTCCTGCCGTCTTTCCCTGCAGAAATACGACTATGACAGCAGTTCTGTGCGCAAGAGATTCTTCCGGGAGGCACTGTTGCAGATCACCATTCCCTTCCTGCTCAAAAAGCTGGCCCCCACCTGCAAGTCGGTAAGTCCTTGCCTGCCCTAGCCCCTCAGGGACCTGCCAGTGGTCAAACCTCTGACCCTTCTCTACCTGCTTCCCTGGCAGGAGCTGCCACGCTTCCAAGAGCTGATCTTTGAGGACTTTGCCAGGTTCATCCTGGTGGAGAACACGTATGAGGAGGTGGTGCTGCAGACAGTCATGAAGGACATCCTCCAGGGTGAGTGGGGAGGGGCAGCCTAGATGAGTCATAGGCGGCATTAGCTGCGGTGCATAGAGAGGCTGAGGTACCAGGAGGAGGCTGCATCCAGGCCCCTGGCTTCTCTGTGACTTAAGGTTCCTCCCTGGGCCCTGACTTTGCTGAAGTGATGTGGTGGCTGCCAGCTTGGGCTCTGGGCTTGAGATACAGTTTTGCAGCAGGGAGGCCTGCAGTGGGGTGGGGCTTCTTCCCAGACGATGGTGGGGGTGAGTCAGGGCTGGGAGGACATCAGGTTTGCTGTGATGTCGCATGCTGAGTGCACTGCCTCTCTCCTGTGGTCTTGCAGCTGTGAAGGAAGCTGCAGTGCAGCGTAAACACAACCTCTACCGGGACAGCATCGTTCTGCATAACAGTGACCCCAATCTACACCTGCTGGCTGAGGGTGCGCCCATTGACTGGGGCGAACAACAGTACGGTGATAGCAGCGATGGCAGTGAAGGTGGTGACAGCCCCAGCCCCTCCGAAGCAACCACCCTCACAGAAAAGCGTCGGCGTGCCAAGCAGGTGGTGTCTGTGGTCCAGGACGAGGAGGAGTTGCCCTTCGAGGCTGGCTCTGAACCACCATCACCAGCATCTCTGGACAGTGTCACTGAGCTCCGAGGCCTGTTGGCCCAGGATCTGCAGGCTGAGAGCCCCCCACCAGCCCCAGCCAGCCCCCTTCTCAATGGGGCTCCTGTCCAGGAGAGCCCCCAGCCCATGGCAGTCCTGGAGGCTTCCTCACCGCCAGCCTCGCCCATCCGGCATCTCCCACCTGGAAAGGCTGTGGACCTTGAGCCCCCTAAGCCTAGTGATCAAGAGACCGGGGAGCAGGTCTCCAGCCCTGATAGCTGCCCCCCTATCCACACCACCACTGAGGACAGTGCAGGGGTGCAGACAGAATTCTAGGCATGGCCTCCAGGCTTCTGTTGGACTCTGCACCAGGCCGCTTCTCCTTGGGCACTGCAGCCTCTTCTCTGGGGAGGGATACTCCAGCTTGTGCCTCGTGGGGGAGGTGACTGGGGTGGTGTGGGACCTCCAGGGGTCTGGCCTACCCAAGTCACTTTATGGGGTCCAGTAACACCTGTTACTGCCCTGTTTTCTGTGGGCTGGTCTCTGATGCTGGGTCTGGGTTTGAGGATGTCCTTTTTGTACAAGGGGCTGGGGAGCCCCTCCATCCTGCCCTCGACCATTTCCCCTCATGGTGGTTCTTGACGGAGGTGGGGGAAGGCATTGGTGCTGTGACTCAAGTCTAAGAAGCTGGTAAGCTGTCATCTCACTCTGGGGCTCCTCGGCACCAATGTAGCAAGAAGAGGTGGAGGCCCAGTCTGTCCTGTCCCCTTCTTGCAGGCCCCAAGGCAGCAGACCTTGCGTGGACACTGGCCTGACTTTGCAGGCTCCCACTGTGGGAGGGCAGGGCTTGGGGGTCTTCAAGGAAAGTGATACAAGAGGCCTGTGATGGCGTGAGAAAGGCCTGGAATGTGTTAGTCTGTGCAGGGGAAGGTGTCCTGACGGGAAGGAGGTTGGGAGCTTGGGAGTGTCCGATTGAGGCAGGATGGCAAAAGTAAAGGTAGCAGGAAGCTGCAGTGTCTTTTGGGCCCACTGCTCCTGTACATCTGCCTGGCTCCCCGCCCCCACTTTGGGCTGACAACTAGTCATTGGCAGGGCTTGGATGTGGGCTATCATTTCCTAACTCTTCAAAGGTACTTAATTGTCTGCAAGGAACTGGAGGGGCTCCTGAGGGCCATGGCTCTCTGAGACACTGTTGGCTATCCTTGGCCTCTGCATCCTAGCCCCGACAATTCCAGACCCTTCTTCCAATGGCCCTGTGAGCCATTTGGGCTTGTCTCCTCCTTAGTTATGAGGGTCAAACCAAGGATGACTCAGCTGGATGACCCTCACTTTGGGCCTCCCCAGACTCTGCTGCTGGGGTTGGACAGAGCAAAGCAGAAACTGCCTCTTCAAGGCCCCCATGATGAAGTTCCCCCCAGCCCTGTGTCTTTTGTTCAGTGGGCCTCCTCCCCAGATAAGCCTCAGACCCACAGGACATGGCCAGTGCTCAGGGACACCGAGTCCCCGGCCCCGCTCCATTGTGTACTGATTTCTTCCGATGCTCTCTAGTGCCTTGGGGGTTTCCATCATCCTTCAGATATGGTATGAAGAATCTATGCAAACTGTAAGCTTCTGCTCATCAATAAATGCTTTATTTAAAGCTCATTTCCTTGTGTGTTGCTGGGGTCAGGGAGACCTGGACTGTGGATGTCTAGTAATCCACCCATCTCCGCTTCCTTGGGCTCATGAGCTTCTAGGTCCTTGATCACAGCTGTGAACTCACAGGTGCATGTGGAAGCCAAAGGATCTTGTAAGTCATTCCACCTTCTGTCCTGGCCTCACTTTGTAGACCAGGCTGTCCACGAACTCACAAAGATCTGCCTGCCTCTGCCTCCCAAGTGCTGGGATTAAAGGCGTGTGCCACCACTGCCCAGCTCCATCATGTTTTGAGCCTGGAACTCACACATCAAGAGAGCCTGGCTGGCTGGTGAGCTCCAGGCGTCTTCCCACTTCAGCTTCCCCAGGCCAGTGACTACATGCACTAGCCTGGCCTCTTATCTGAGCCCTGGGGGCTCAAGACTATAAATGCCAACCACTTTCCTGAGCTCTTTCTCCAACCTGTTCTTATAATGCCCTATTTTAGAGGGGGACACTGATGCTCAGAAGGGAGAAGCCATGGGGCTTTCAGGTGATCGGCCTCCTAATGGCTGGTCAATCCCAGAGCGCCTAACCATGCATGGGGGCTCCAGGCCTGTGCTAGGTGTTGATGGCTAGTTCCCTCCAGGGCCTACCAAATGTAGTACTTGTTGAGTACATGCTGTAGGCCACATACATTATACTGGGGAAGGCAGAAGGGTATCATGTCACATGGAATCCCCCATCACTACAGCAGGTGGGGGTGGACTGCCCATCCAGAGTTAACATGCCTTTCAGTTGCCCTGGCAGCCCTTTACCCAGGATAATCACTGCAGGGATTAAAACCCATCGCACAAACTGCTTATGAATAATGAGGCCCTGTCCCTGGCTGTTCCCCTCACCCTGTTGAAGAGGGCACTGCCTAACTCTCCACCGGGTAATGTCTGCTGCCTTCCCTTTGGCCCAGCTGCTGCAGCTCTGGTGCTTTTCCTCAGAGGAGCTGCCCTCTCCTTGGACCCAGCCCACTCCCGCCCCTCCCAAGTTCCCAAGAACCCAGGGGTGACTCAGATTTATTGGTATTCTTTTGAATACACCTGCCTGTGTGGGCTGAGGGTACAGATGTGGGAGGGCAGGTGTTCAGAATGTGGCAGCAGAGGGCTGGGGAGTGGTCCTGACAGCCCACCCCTTCCCAGGGACATCGGCCTATTTCAGACCAGGATAGCTGGTGCACTGTGCAGATAAGGACACCTCCAGAAGAGGCAGACAGTTGGGTGTAGTGTTGAGGCTTGGCTAGTAACATGGATTCCTGAGTCCTGCCAGTGGCAGGCCTACCTCCATACCCTGGACTTTGTCACTTTGCCATAAGGCACCAGCACATCTGCCCCATCTCTTGTTCACTGTTCAGAAAAGCTTTGTCACAGGCCAGAAACACCCACCTGCCTGCCTAAAGCTCATGGCAGTGGGGGTGGCAGGTGGTGGCAAAGGCCTATGGCAGTTTTGTCCTAGTCTGGGGAATGTGGGTAGGTGGGAGTCCAGCGGTGGTGGGGACGGTGCCAAGGGAGGGCCAGGGCTGGTAGGTGTGGCTGTGCGCTCAGCTGCTGTGGTAGATCCGGAGGCATTGGGAGATCTCCTGGCGGCACAGTGGGCAGGTGCGCAGTGGCTGGCAACACTGCTGGCAGCAGCAGACATGGCCACAGGTGAGGAAGACCATCTGGGCCTGTGGAGAGAGCAGCATCAGTGGCTTGGCTGCTCGGTTCTCCCGGAGGGCACGACCACATCCGGGCCCCAGAAGCATGCCAGCGGGTGTGAAAACCTAGTCGGGCCTGTTGGCAGCTTTGTGCCTGTTTCTCTATGGATTGCAGGAGCATTCAAAGACCTATATACTCCAAACAGCTCTTTCCTCCAGTTCATGCTTGGTCAGAAGCTCTATGCTGAACTGCCTCTGCTTCCCGAGTGCTGGGGTGCTATTATTTTGTGGGTGTGCACTTGCCAAATTCTGATGCCTGGCCTAAAATGACTTCGGCCTTACAGGTCAGTAGTCTTGCCTGTGTACCCTGACTCTGCCTTAGTATGACCCCTTGTTGTGCATGTCTGCGAAAGTCTGCAACTGCTTCAAAGTCATCTATCAGATCAAGGGATTGGGAGTCACTTTCAGAGCCTGAGGATGGGCGTTGGTTAGAGTTCCAACAGCTGTGCCCTGCTCCACACAGCAGCCGGGAGTCTTCGCAAGGCCAGAGAGCTATCGAGCTGCCACCGAGGCTACCTGACGTATTTACTTATGTGTCTCGAGCTACTCATGGAGGGCAGAAGAGGGCACTGATCCCCTGAAGTTGTGAGCCACCTAACATGGGTGCAGGGAACTGAACTTGGGTTCTCTGGAAGAGCAGCAAGCGTAAGCCATCTCTCTAGCCCTTTTTGGATTTCTTAAGACAGAGTCTTGCTACACAGCCCTCTGGCTCACAGGGCTCCTGCCTTCCTCACCTCACAAGCTGAGATTACAGGTCTCACCACCATGCCCAGCCCTGGCTACTTTTCTAAGTCTGATCCCTCGGTGGATGTGAGGGAGGATCTGTGCCTTAAGCACTGGTATGTTTACTTTTTGCAATAAGTGTTAATTTTGCAACAATTTTAAAAAGGCTTGGCAGGGAAAACCATGTTCCTGGTGAGTCACGATGGGGGAAATTTTCCCTAATATAGTTAATAAGCTGAGGGAAAAATTCTTCCTCTTGGGGAAAAATATACTTGAGAAAATGTTAGCATTGCACATATCTGGGCATAGGACAAGGGTCATTTGGCATCCTGTGTCATCTCCCCAGACTTACCTCACGTTCCAGGCACACAACACACTCTGAGGTCGGCATGTCCAGTTCTGCTGGGGGGGGCAGAGGGCCTCGGTGACTCAGGAGGCTCCTGAGGGGCTGTGGGGGGCTCCAGGACACCAAGGACCTCATTCTTCGGTGGTTTTAACTCTGAGGAAATCAGAAGGACAGGTTAAGCCACAGAGTCATCCTCACATGATCCCCTAGCTTGTGTACACCCCAAAGTGAGTGATCTGGGGGGTAAAGGAAAGGGGCCTCAAGACTAAGAGCAGGGGAAAGGCTCTTTCTTTTCGAGCCTCATTCATTCCCATGTGTCTATCTGTGAGATGGGAGGGAATTCTCTGCCCAGTGAATGCACGTTCTGCTTGTGGATCTTTCGGAGCTCAGAGATGAGAGAGACCTCAGAAACCTGAGGCTCAGAGAGAGGAAGGACATCACTTGCCTGGGGCCATATCGCCACCCAGTGGTAGAGCTGTAGGGCAGGTTCTCTATCAGGCTTCCCAGGAAACAGAATGTGTCCATCAGGTGGTGGCAGGGTGGGAGCACCCTAAGGCTGCCTCCCCAAAGCAAAGCCCACTCTGTTCCCAGAGCTCTGTCCTGGAGTCGGCAGCCCCTAGGCTGTCAATCAAGCCCACAAACACCCGGGCCTCTGAACAGCCCTGCAAAGTCCCTAGAGTAAGTACCTGGTTGGACTCCGGCCACAACTAGCAGGTCCTGGGCTCTCCGCAGGATCTCATGCTGCAGGCCTGCTTCAGAGACACCCAGCTGTGGCAGAAGAGGGAAGAGCAGACCAAGGCTGAGGGCAGGTCAGAGCCAGAGGCAGCTCTCCAGAACTAAACTGCCACATAGCGCCCAAGCCCACAGGACTGCCTCATCCTCCACTCCTGGCACTGTCAACTGAAACAGGAAGCCTGTGTCTTGAGGTAAGCATGGCGCAGGGCATGTAGGTGGCTGACCCAGGCCTGGGTGCAACAATCATTGTGGCAGAGGGAAAAATTGAGCCTCCAAAGGAAATCTGTAACGTGTGTGATTTACTGAGTGCTTCAGGGGACGGGCACTGCTCGACGGTGTTGCCTGCACTGGCATGCCTCTGGATCCTGACCACCACTGTCACTCTGTCACTGTACACGGCGAGCTGAGGACGGGGCGCTGACTGCTGAGGGGTAACCATGTCTGAGCCTTACATCTAAAACCCCTGGATCACATTGGGTCCAGGCCTGGTCAGTCTGAACACATGGCCCAGAACCCCGAGGTGTCATGGAGTCCTTCTGACCCTGGGCCCTGCATCTGTCCTGGGTGAGGCAGGACAGCAGAGTGGATGAGAGCAGGGACTCTGGGACCAGACCACTCAGTCAAGTTCCAGGCTCATGGGTTAGTGTGTGAGACACTTAGAATGATGCCACACATGTGCAGGTCCTAGGGAGGTGTTGGTGGTGGCCAGCATTATTTTATTTTGAAGAGAGTGGATTGATTCCATGAAAGGAACTCATACTGTGCTCAGGATGTAACTGGAGCTCAGGCAGTGTCATATAGGGCTGTGAATGTGACGTCATGCACAAGCTGAGGCTGGCCCAGAACCCGCAAGCACCTGTGCTGGCCCTACAGGTGAAGATCCAAACTTCAAGACCCACGCTCCTCATTTCCTTAGCTAGATGATGGGCTGAGCACATAGGAGACTGGAAGCAGAGGGGGCAGCAGTTCTGTCCATGAGATGCATGGAGACCCAGAGTCATCTGATCTGGATAGGCCTTGACGCACCAAAAATTGAACAAAACACACCAACCCTTCATCACATTGGGTCCAGGCCTGGTCAGCCTTTTTGACTTCCCCCAGGACAATGGCTGCCCACCTTAGCCAGGTCTTCAGGGCTCATTCGGCTCAGCATGTCCAATGAGATGCGGTGGTGGGCGAAGATGGGCAGGTAGTGCTCGGCAGACAGCTCCACCAGCAGGGCCACCAGCTGCTGCTCCATGCCTTCTTCCTGCAGGATGGCCCCATGGGGAAGGCCAAGGGTGTTAGGATGGAAGGAACAGGAGATCTACTGGTTTCAAGACAGGCTGAGTATATGACACAGAATCGTGTCCTTGGGCTCTTCCCTACAAGAAGGTGTGTGTAAGTGCACAGAGATCCATGCACAAGGGAGTTCATTGCCGTTCTACACATTTTTACACAGTTAGCCACAAGCATCCACCAAGAGGGAGCCAAGCTACACGCCAGGCACATGTAGGCACCTGGAACGATGGGGAGAGGGGTGAGCATGGTCTGGAAGCTGTCTGTCAGTATTTATGAGAGAAAAGCAAGTTGTCAGAATGTATGAATGAGGCTCAGTGGCTGAGAGAGCTTACTCCTCTTGCAGAGGACCTAAGTTCGATTCCCAGCACCCAGGTCATTCATCTCAGAACCATCTGTAACTCCAGGTCCAGAGGTTCAGATGCCTCTGGCCTCCACTGGCCTCCAGGGGCACCTGCATGCACACGGTGTACATAAACTTACACATAAATAGAAACTAAATCTATGCTGGGCATGGTGGCACACGCCTTTTATCTCAACACTTGGGAGGCAGAGCTGGGTGGATCTCTGTGAGTTTGAAGCTGGCCTGGTCTACAGAATGAGTTCCAGGACAGCCAGGGCTTCGTAGAAAGACTTTGTCTCAAAACAAAACAAAACAGAAACAAGAACACAAAAATCTAAAAAAAAAAAAAAAATTTATAGGATAACTCCATTTTTAATAAAAATGTAAGCCAAAGCCCAGGACTGGAGATATGTACAACCCTGAAGCTCACTGACCAGCTAATCTAGCTGAATTGATGAGCCTTGGGTTCACTGAGAGATCTTGCCAAAAAAGCTAAAACAAAACAAAAAAAAACCCCAAAAAGATAGAAGGGTTGGAGAGATTGGAGAGATGACTCAGTCAGTGGTTAAGAACACTAGGTGCTCTTACAGAGGACCCAGGTTTGTTTTCCAGCACCAACATGGTAGTTCGTAACTGTCTATTATAACTCCAGTCTCCATGGACACCAGGCATGCAAGTTGTGCACAGACACACGTGTAGGCAAAACACTTATACACATAAAATAATAGAGTGACTGTGAAGACACTTGATGTCCATTCCAGTCACAGCATGCACACACCTGCACACATGTTCACACCCATTACGACAAGAACACATATAAGACACACAGAAATGTAAGCCAGGCATGGTGGCATACTCCCATAATTCTAACACTCAGAAGGCCGAGGCAGGAGGATGACAAGTTCAAGGACAGCCTGGGATACACAGTGAGATTGTCTCATAAAAACCCAAATCAAGCTGTCCACGGTACGCACTGCAGCCGCAGCACTTAGGAGTCAGAGGCAAGTCGATCTCTGTGAGCTCCAGTCTAGCCTGACAGCCAGTGATACACAGTGAGACCTTGTCTCAAAAAAGAGAAAAGTGTATGTTAGGCCAAGTGTGGTGGACACACCTTTAACCCCAGCACTTAGCAGGCACTCGCAAAGAGATCTCTGTGAGTTCTAGGCCCCAGTCAGATCTTGTCTCAAAAACAAAAGAAGAGCCAGACTTAGTGGTGCACGCCTTTAATCCCAGCACTCAGGAGGCAGAGGCAGGTGGATCTCTGTGAGTTCAAGGCCAGCCTGGTCTACAAAGTGAGTCCAGGACAGCCAGGACTACACAGAGGAACCCTGTCTCGAAAAACCAAACCAAACCAAGTAGTGCAGCCACCCCCGCCCCTGAATACCCACTGTCTCATCTTGCACAGTAGTGACCAATGTCTTGCCATCTCTCATCAGGGTGAATACTGACTCAGTCTCCCTGCAGGGAGCTGGCACACTGCAGTCCCTGCTTCAGCGGTCCCCAGTGGGGTTGGGCTGAGGTGTCTTTGGGAAGAGACACCCCTCTAGCTCCCAGGTCCTTACCTGCAGCTTCAAGGACAAAGGCTTCTGGTTTAAAAGCCGTTGGTACTGGATGAGCCAGTAATTTTCCTGCTTCGTTTCACTCTTGGCTTCTAATTCTGCCTGCCAAGAACAGAAGTCAGCACCATTAGCTACTACCATTTAGCTTCCGGTCATGAAACAAAGACTACCAGACCATGCTGCCTAGTATGCTCCTCTGAGTGTGGCTGACTTTGCCATCCATCTGCTGTCCTTGCCTCAAACCACAGGGCAAAGACAGGAAGCACAGAGGTGCCCAACAGCTGCAGGGAATGAGAATGGGGAAGAGCAGTGGGCTGTTTCTTTTCCATCATGGAAAAGCTGCCCTCTCTTCTCCCAACTCCGTGAAAGAGTACTTCACAGTGAGGGATACTGGCTGAGGGAGGAGTATCTGCCCAGGGTCACAACAGGATCCGGGCAGGCCTGTCTTGCTTTGGACAGATGCATTTCCCAGCAGCTCTTCGTCTCACTGCCTTTGGTGGTTCCTCCTGAGAGGGCCAAGAACTCCACTTTTCTTCCTTAAATTTGCATGTTAATTGTGCATGTACCCCTGCACACCTTCCCCCCCCCAAACACAGAGGTAGAGGTCAGAGGACAACTCGTGGGAGCTGGTTCTCTCCTGTCCCCAGTTAGAACTCAGGCTTGGCACTAAGTGCTTTTGCCTGCTCAGTCACCTCACAGCCCTTGATTCTTTTTTTTTTTTTTTGGTTTTTCGAGACAGGGTTTCTCTGTTTAACAGCTCTGGCTGTCCTGGACTCGCTTTGTAGACCAGGCTGGCCTCGAACTCGCAAAGATCCGCCTACCTCTGCCTCCCAAGTGCTGGGATTAAAGGCGTGCGCCACCACCGCCCGGCTAGCCCTTGATTTTTGTTCTCTCTGTACTATATTCTTTTGAAATAGGGTCTTGCTATGTCCGCACATTGGCCTAGAACTCATGATCCTTCCCCACTAGCTTCTGAAGGGCTGGGACTATAGTGCTGTACTATGATGGGCAAGATTTTCCTTCTGTACGTCATAGTCCTGACTGGTATGGCAAGCTGGACCTTCCTCCCTGAGATATGTGGACTGCTGAGAGCAGGGGCACCACTCACACACTGGTGAGGCATCATGGGGAATGGGACACTTTAGATGGGTGCAAAACACATCACTTGGGCTGTGTGGGCTCTGTAGTGGCTGATCTCTTCCCAACTGGCCTAGGATGGAGCTGGGGGAACGCTGGAGACATTTACAAGATAAGACTGATTCTATCTTTTCATCCCTGGCTGTTGGGCCTAGCCTTGGTCCTCAGTGTGTAGGTACCCAAAGGTGTGGAGATGTCTGTATGCGAGGCTCAACCCCCCTGATATACACCAGAGTAAGGCAGCTCGTCACAGGGAAGGGTTGGGCCACTCCTGTTAAAAAGTAACGGTCTAAGCCGGGCGTGGTGGCGCATGCCTTTAATCCCAGCACTTGGGAGGCAGAGGCAGGCGGATCTCTGTGAGTTCGAAGCCAGCCTGGTCTACAAAAGCGAGTCCAGGACAGCCAGAGCTGTTATACAGAGAAACCCTGTCTCAAAAAAAAAAAAAAAAAGTAACGGTCTGTCCACAACATGGCTGTCCTGTCCTGGAAAGAATGCTCAGGGCCACACGGTGGCGAGCGCTGAGTACGGAAGCTGAGACAGTGGCTGGGTGTTCACTGTGCTCTGCTGCTGTGATTTCCCTACAGGGATGGATTGTAATCTGGATTGTGAGTGAAAATAGTGTCTTCCTTATCACGAGTGTATACAAGGAACAAAAACAGTTGCTGAGTGACACTTTCTCTTGGCCCTTAAGTTTCCCTTCGATGAACAACCACTACTGGAATATCAAAAGCACAGCGAACATGCCCAAGGGACACACATGGAGGGATGCACACATGCCCAGGTGATGTGGAGCAGAAGCCCAAGAGCATACCAGGATGCCACGGAGTTCTTCTTCCCGCTGCTTCTTCTCTTTGAGTAGCTGCTGGAGCAGGTTGCTGAGTACCCAGCGCTGCTCTGAGACCATCTCCTACAACACAGGATCAAACCTGAGGCCGCTGTGAGCTCTCACAGTGGACCCCACAATGCAGCTCGGCATGGCCTGCAAGCCCCACTAACTGAACTCAGGGCTCTGACTAACAGCTCTAGGCAGGGTTGCGGGGAGGAGCCCAGAGGCACCCCTACTCTGGTATGCTACCCTCTTCTCCCAAGCCCTCAGTTCCCTTCTTTGTGGGCTTCAGGCTAGGCATGGGACCCTAGTGATGATGACAATGGAGGGTGACAAATGCCAAACAAAAGAAAGAAGCCATGGGTCCTGACCACGGCACATGGGTGGAAGCAAATGGAGAGAGGGCTGATGTGGGGCCTGCATGGTGAGGAGTGTGCACCACATACAGACAACGGGGGGGACACATGCAAACTGCACTGTGTTTGTGGCCACAAACTTATTCTCTTGTCCTTGGAAACCCCATGGCGGTCCCAACAGTGGGAGCTCTGTGGCTTGAATGAGCATGGACAAACATAGATGTGGCACCTTCTCTGAGGAACCCAGTTTCTCACCTGTGGAAACTATCAGAGGCCACCAAGAACACTCTGTGATAGGCTGATGGCACAGGCTATGAACGGTGGCCTCCACCTTAGAGAGGAGTGAAAGGCCCAGTAGGGACAATGACACACCTAGGCCACTTAGAAATCTGAGTAGACCTAGGGGCAGCAGTACTCTTTCAGCACTGGAAGGTCGTGCGTGGGTCAACTCAGACTCTCCCCTGGGCACAGACAGTAACAGGACAGATGAAAACTGCTCAGAAGCCTGGCATCAGCATGTGTTCACATGCCATCCTACCTTGTCCCTGTGTGCATCTGGAGAAACTGAGGTTCAGGGAAGAGAGAAGGGTACCCCTTTTCTCCATGTGCAAATCCGTGCTGCCCTCTAGGGTCTGTGAGTAGGACATCCAGACCAGTTTCTGCTCACAGGCCCTTGGGACACCAGGAACTCCCTCCACAGGGAACATCAGCCCAGACAGTGGACCTGAAGCCCGCCTGACCACACAGCCACCAGCCCAGAGAGGGGAATGCAGAGATGGTGATGGGCTCAGCGGGCCTGGCAATGAAACTCTCCTTCCTCTGACCCTCTTGCCCAGCACAAAGTGAGCTTTGCCCCTGGACCATGTTGGCTTTACTGGGGCTAGACCTGTTCACTGTCTGCTGGGGAAGCCTGTATCTGGAGCTGAAAAGCAGCTGCTCTGGGGTCCAGCGAGGGTTCGGGTGAGGGTGTTGTCTGGCTAGGAGCCTCACATACCTGAAGCGTCTCTGTGTCCAGGGACTTCCTCTTTAACTCCAGCTGTGTCAGCTGCAGTAACTCAGTTTCTATTAGCCTAATCTAAACAGAAGATGAAACAGGGGCGTTGATTCACAATCACCACGGTTCCCTTATGTGCTGCTGCCTGGACAAGCAGGGACTCAGAAAACTTTGTCAGGAGGCTGGGTGACCCTGGACAGAGGGGAACTTGTGGGCCCTGGGACTTCACCAAAGGGAGTAAACAAGCTTCTACTTCATGGCTCTGGTGGCCTAGAACATGGACATACATGTCTGTCAACACCAATGACCAAGCGCTCATCAGAGTGGACGTTGGGTGAGGGCCTGTGAGTTGGAGAGGGGCTTCCTTTCTGGTCACTATGAGCCCTCTGCCTGCGCAGTGGGATTATCATGCTTCCTCCGTGTAGCCGCCAAGGGGGCCAGAGGGAAACCCAAGTGACCCAGTAAGGAGTCACAGTTATTTACTGATCACCTACTGTGTGCTAGGCCTGGGCTGCAGGAGAGTCCCCTCACCAGTTCTCTGGCTGCTGGGGTGTTATTATCGCTTTCATTATAAGGACAAGGAAACTGACACTCAGTGTGGTTAAGGAACTTGTCCAAGGACAATGAGCAGATCCATGAGAGAATGTTTCCCTGGGGTATCCCAACTCAGGGTCTCAAGTGGAACAGGGTCATTGAGAAGATCTGGGGTCACTGCATGCGCTCAGACCCCACAGCCAGTGACTTCTCTACCACATGCAAGTCAATGACCCTGTGGCCTCTTTCAACACTGAGTATCTGACATCACCAACCCCTGGTCAGAGGAATGAGCTTCATGTCTGGCAATGTGGGATTGAAATTAAAGAGGGAGACAAAAAGAAAAAAAAATTAAGTTGGTTAAACTCAAACAAGAAAAGGAGAGAGAAAGAAAAGAGAGCATGCAAAAATGTGAGGCTCAGTGTGTGAACACGAAGCCATGTGCGTTCCCATAGCCTATAGCTTGCAGCACCTCTGGCTCTAGCCCTACAAGGTCCAGCAGGGGCCCTCCCCAAGGCTACTCCACAGGTCAGTATGGAGTCTGGATGAGAGGGTGGCCCCTCCTCCCAGGCCAGGGTCCTTCCTCAACAGACCTTAGGACCTGGCTGCCCATGCAAGTGGGAAATCCAACCCACTTAAGAAGTCATTGGGTTGTTTAGTCATTTTGAGCTCATTGTGGGAACTGGACTCTCAGCTGGCCAGTTTCCCAAGGGGCCATGTTAGCCCTGCCCTTTCTCCAGCCTATGCATTATGGAAACACACACTGCATTTGCCCAGCAGGCTTCTGGCCAGGCCCTGGGAAGAGGCCACCTCCAGTGCTGTTCAAGGCACAAACCAACACAGCCCCATTGTTGGTTGCTGAGGGAAAGATCTCCAAAATGGCAAGCCGAGTATTCGGTTTTAATGACTGCTGCTCTGATGAGCCAGGTCTGAAGTGGGAGCAGGACAAGGCGGCCCGGGCGGCACTCACCTGCTTCCTGATCTGCCGATGCATCAGGTCTTTCTTCACCTGGAGAGCCTCAAACGCAGCCTTCTGCATCACACTCTGCAAGAGACCATGCACAGACCGCTGAGCCGAGGCTGCGCTCCCTGGATCTTCTTAGGGTGCACACACCAGACACAGGGGAGCCACTCTGTCTAAACAACAACTTAACGTGCGATTTTACACTTC
This sequence comes from Lophiomys imhausi, assembly GCA_907164525.1. Lineage (NCBI taxonomy): Eukaryota > Metazoa > Chordata > Mammalia > Rodentia > Muridae > Lophiomys > Lophiomys imhausi. Next base: position 1,550,633 of record CAJQZJ010031933.1, on the reverse strand, counting down.
TTGGGTAGGCAGAAAAATAACTCTCCTCTGTCTTTCCTTTTGATGCAGGCTCTGTGTAGCTCAAGTTGGTTTTGAAATTCAAAGCAAGCAGGGCGTGGTGGCCGATGCCTTTAATCCCAGCACTCGGGAGGCAGTGGCAGGCAGATCTCTGTGAGTTGGAGGCCAGCCTGGTCTACAAAGCAAGTTCCAGGACATCCAGGACTACACAGAGAAACCCTGCCTGGGGGTTGGGGAGAACTCAAAGCAATTCTCCTGCCTCCACTTCCTAGGCGCTGGAATTACAGGCATATGCCACACACGGTTGGAGAAATAACCTTTTATCTTATACATTTAAAATTTAAAAATGAGGTTAGGCAATGGAGGGTTCTGAGGTCATATAGCAGACCAAAATCTGCATTTGCATGACACTGAGGAAAGTCAGGGGAATAGTGGGACTGTGAAGAAATAGAAGAGCCCCAGACCACAGCAGGGGTAAGGATGGCCCCAACAATAGGAACAGAAGGCCTTACAGCAAAACGGTGGACACAGCTGGGACTCCAGTCCCAAGTCCTCCGTGGAGGAAGGGTACAGTCACACCTTTATCTACTTTTCTCTCTTTCTCTCTCTCTCAAATGGTACTAGAGACTGAGTCCTTAAAAGATGTCTGCTCACTAAGAATGTGCCCAAATTAAACCAGAATTGATACCCATTCCAAAAGATGTGCATGCCACCAGGCAGACACATAAGCAACATGAAATTTGAGGCAAATGACTACTCCAAAGGATCATCACTCCCTAGTAACAAAATTCATAGATACTGAAATGGTTGAAATGCCAGACAAAGAATTCAAAAGTCGAACTGTAAAAAAGATCAATGTCTATTTTAATCAAAAAGAAAATATAAACAAGTATATGAATGAAGTAAGGAAGTCATTCCAAGGTCTGGATGAAAATGCTACCACCATCGAAAAATTCAGCAAGGAAACAGAGATTTTGAAAAAACAAAAATAACAGAAATGTTTGAACTGGAAAAGCTCATAGATCAACACACACACTCACCTGCATGCATATGTGTACAAATACACTGTAAGCACAAACTCCCTAAATTAATTAATTAAAAATTAAAACAAAAGGGGTGGGAGAGATGGCTCAGTGGTTAAGAACACTGGATGCTCTTCCAAAGGACCTCGGTTCAAGTCCCAGCACCCACATGGCAGTTCACAGCTGTCTGTAATTGGCAGGTATGGTGGGTGGCACATGCCTCTAATCCCAGCACTCAGGAGGCAGAGGCAGGTGGATCTTTGTGAGTTCAAGGCTAGCCTGGTCTACAAAGTAAGTCTAAGACAGCCAGAGATAACCAGACAGGAAACCCTGTCTGGAAAAACCAAAAACAACGGGGTGGTAGTGGTGCACACCTTTAATCTCAGCACCCGGGAGGCAGAGGCAGATGGATATCTGTGAGCTCGAGACCAGCTTGGTTTACAAAGTGAGTCCAGGACAGTCAGGCTGTTACATAGAGAAACCCTGTCTTGAAAAACCAAAAACAAACAAATTGGAAAAAACAAAAAAAATCAACCCAAAACCAAATATGACCACAGACTCAAAAATTCTGGGGCATGATCAAGACATCAAACTTAAGACCCCATGAGACAGAAGGAGTGGGGATAAGAACTAAGGGCACATAAAACCCATAATTTCTTTCTTTTCTTTTTTTTTTTTAAAGATTTATTTATTCATTATGTATACAATGTTCTGTCTGCATGTATGCTTGCAGGCCAGAGGAGGGCACCAGATCTCATCACAGATAGTTATGAGCCACCATGTGGTTGTTGAAATTGAACTCAGGACCTCTGGAAGATCAGTCAGTGATCTTAACTGCTGAGCTGTCTCTCCAGCTCAAAACACTTAATTTCAATGAAATAATAGCTGAATTTCAAATTTGAAGTTAAGTAACTCCCAAACTGACATCTTGGCTGGAAAGATGGCTGTGGGGTTAAGCTCAGCAGTTAAGAGCACTGGCTGCTCTTCCAGAGGACCCAGGTTTGGTTCTCAGCACCCACATGTCAGTTCACAGCTGTGTATAAGTCCAGCCCGAGATGATTTGATGCCCCGCTCTGGGCTGCATGGGCAATGCATGAATGTGCTGAGCAGACATACATGGAGGCAAAACACCCAAAGACATTAACAAAATTATCACTGAGAAATCCTCAAATCTAGGGAAATAAGAACAAGAGACACTGGAAGCCCCCAACCCTAACCTTCCCCTCACATTCTGCTGAAGCACCAAGGCTGCAAACCAAAACAAAATTAAAATCTTTTGTTTCTTTTTTTTTATTTTATGAGACAGGGTTTCTCTGTGTAACAGCTCTGGCTGTCCTGGACTCACTTTGTAGACCAGGCTGGCATCGAACTCACAGAGATCTGCCTGCCTCTGCCTCCCAAGTGCTGGGATTAAAGGCGTGCACTACCACTCCCCTACAAGGGACACTACCAAGAATATGTTGCAATCACAAGTACACATGCACCCAATATTGGTTCACTTAATTTCATAAAGTAATACTGCACATAAAGGAACACACAGGTCCTAATAAAAACAGGGAGCAACTTCACTATTCCTCTTGTCAACAAAAAATCAACAAAGAAACCCCAGAGTTAAACTGAACCGAAGTTATGAACCAGCCTCAACATACCCCAACAGGTCTCTGGGTGAAGTGTGATGCACATACAGTGGTATCGTATGCAGCCACAAAGAAGAACAAAACCGTCTTGTTTGCAGGAAGACGGATAAACTGGAGATCATTATGCTAACTAAGAGGTAAATATCACGGTTTTCTCTCCTATGTGGACTCTAGATTTAAAATGTTTATATATAAAATACACCATATATGTGTATACTATATAATATGTATAAATACACAATATATATTAATAACATACGTGTATTTATGAATGAAAGCCCAGAGAACATAAGGGGACTTTTCAAGGGGAAGCAGTGGGAGGGGGAAGAAGGGGAATGAGAAGGTCACAAATGTGTGTGTGTGTGTGTATGAATGTAAGTGAAGTACTTGGCATACCTGAACTAAAAGTTGTGATAAAACCCAATCATTCCCTATGTTAATTAAGGGCTAGCAACCATGCTTTCACTTCCCTCACTATGCACTCAATTTCTTTCTTTTTTTTTTTGTGTTTTACTTATTGATTTTTTGTGACAGGGTCTTTCTATGCTTCCCTGGTTGTCCTGGAACTTGCTTTGTAGACCAGGCTGGTCCTAAACTCAGAGATCTGCCTAACTCTACCTCCCCAGGGCCAGAATTAAAGGGCTGTACCACTACACACACTCTATTTATTTTTGAGGTGAGGTGGTCTTACGTAGCCCAGGCTCAAAGTTAAACTTCTTATGTAGCTGAAACTCAAGGATGACCTTGAATTTCTGGTCCTCCTGCATCCAGCTCCTACATGATCAGATTACAGGTGTGCTACCACACCCTGTTTTCTGTGGTGCTGGGGGTGGGACTGGGTCTGCTAGGCAATCCCTCTACCCACAACGCAACACCTCCAGCCCTAAACACTGGATTTCTAGAACAGATGGCCACGCCTAGTTCTGCTGCCCATTTCACAGATGAGGAGCTGGTAGTGACAGGTGCCAAATCTGCCCAGATCCCCAGCCTCTTCTTAACCTGAGAAACAGGGTCCTCAGCAGACAAGTCCCAGACAGCAAATCATATTAGCTTGGGAGGAGAAAGAGAGTGGAGTTAGAAAGGGAAACAGAAAAGATCGCTGAGCAGGGCTGGGACAACATGAAAAAAAGGAAAAGCACGGGGTGGGGTAGGCTAAGGACTGCAGTGGGGCCCTTGCGAGGTCTCAGGCCCCACGTGGCACCTGCTAAGCTTTGGAAAAAGTGGAAGGCAGCTGGGGGAGAGCAGCAGTATGTGTGGGACTAAGAGACAGAGGCCCCACAGTCCGGCTGCCTGAGCAGGATGCCAGTCACCTCTGGGCACTGAGTCCTTCGGGTGGGACGGGTGTCCCCAGGGAGAGGGAAGGGGCACTTCTCTAGAGTCAGGGAACAGACGCTACACCTGAAGGCTCATGCTCCCACATCTCCAGGGTCATAGGTCCCTGGGTCCTACAGGAGGTTGCAGTCAGGACCCAGGCAAGGGCTCACCTCCTGAAGGATCTGGCTGATGGCTTTGTTCTGGTCCATCTGCTGCCATGACAGGATCTGCTGGAACCGCTTGTCCATTGCAGCCATACTGCCAGAGAAACAGCACATGCACTCAGTGAGCACCTCCTGTGTACTGGGCAGTGAAGGAGACCAAGAAAACCACCCACTCAGCACTAGTACTCATGGACATGAAGGAGGGTGGGAGAGCTTCCAGGGGGCAGCTGATCACCCGGTCCTTGAGTCCAACCCTCTACTTGACCTCCTTCATAAATCCCCCTGAAGTGCTCAGCTTCTGGAATGTTCCTCCCAGCGTTTCCACGCTGGCTGCACTCTGTGTACAGCCCTGTGACAAGGCTGGCACAGAACCTGTCACTTCAGCCCTTCCCAAACATCAGCACAGTCTCAGCTCTGAGTTTTTTTCACATCAACCTTAAAATTTTTTTTAAATTTTCTGTATATGGGTATTTTGCCTACATATATGCAAGTGTACTGCATGTGTGCAGTGGAACAGAAGGTGGGCACCAGATCACTTAGAGCTGGACTTCATGTGAGTGTTCCCTGTCCTCTACAAGGGCAGCCAGTGCTTTTAACGGCTGAGCCATCTCTCCAGTTTTTGTGTGTGTTTGCGTGTGAGTGTGCATGTGTGTTGTGTTTTGAGACAGGGTCTCATGTAGCTCAAGCAGGTGCTGAATTCACTATGTAGTTTACTCTAGAACTTTGATTTTCCTGCCTCTACTTACCAAGTGCTAGCATTACAAGCATGAGCCACCATTTCGTGTTAGTTTTGTTTTGTTGTGACCATGCCTCCCAGACTTCAGTTCTGATGTGAAGGAGTGGATAACACTTCCGTCCCCAGACAGGCCAGCACCTGGCACACAGGATGGGCTCAGACGTAGATGTAAATGGTTGCCCTCGCTTTATGACTGCCTAACCCTGACCAGAGTCTAGATGGCAAAAGCCAGAGGTTGGCCATCATCTGTCCCTGATAACAAGGTTGGGATCGCCCAGGGAGTTCAGTGTCCAGCTCTCGCTCCAGTCTTGGACACGGAGCTGACTCCCCCAGAGCCTCACCTGGGAACACATGCTCTTCCTTACCTTACCTGGAACAGGCCTGCTGGACCAGGCTCTGCCTCTGAGACTCGTAGGCCATCTGGATGAGCCGGCTCTTACAGCTCTCAGTCAGCATCTGCTGCATGGCGGCTGTGGAGAGAAGGCTGTGAGCCGCTGAGAAAATGCCGCTGCTCTCAGGGTTCCCTGGGTAAGGCCCTGAGGGCTCACCTGCTTACTGCTGAGCAGTCATTCTTCTTTGTTTGTTTTTTTGAGACAGGGCTTCTCTGTGTATCTCTGGTTGTCTTAGACTCACTTTGTAGACCAGGCTGGCTTCCAACTCACAGAGATCCACCTGCCTCTGCCTCCAGAGTGGGATTAAAGGCGTGTGGCACCACGCTTGGCAATTATAGACAGCTATGAACTGCCATGTGTGTGCTGGGATTCGAACCTGGGTCCTTTGGAAGAGCAGCCAGTGCTCTTAACCACTGAATTATCTCTACAGCCTCTGGACAGTTATTCCTTTTTTTTTTTTAAGGACAGTCATTCTTTTTTTTTTTTTGGTTTTTTCGAGACAGAGTTTCTCTGTGTAACAGCTCTGGCTGTCCTGGACTCACTTTGTAGACCAGGCTGGCCTCGAACTCAGAGAGATCCGCCTGCCTCTGCCTCCCAAGTGCTGGGATTAAAGGTGTGCGCCACCACCGCCCGGCAAGGACAGTCATTCTTAAACAAAGTCCCTCCCTCTTTCCTTCCTGCCTTCCTTGGCAGTCTTGCTAGATAGCCCAGACTGGCCTTGAACTCTCAAACCTCAGCATCCTGAGATCTGTGATTACAGATGAGCACCAGCACCCAGTCTTAAAAAATCTTTACTGCTGGGCATGGTAGTGCATGCCTTTAATACCAGCACTCGGGAGGCAGACCCAGGCGGCTCTCTGAGTCTAAGGCCAGCTTACAAAATGAGTTCCAGGACAGCCAGGTCTACAGAGAAAAACCCTGTCTTGAAAAACAACAAAAAAATCTATACTGGCAACCCAAGCTTGGAAGGCTCACTAACCACATGACCTTGCTTTGTAAAACCTTTATTTAGGGAGGGTCACATAGGCTGGCCTCAAACTCCCGATGCGGAAAGACTGTCCTGATTTTTTTGTCTCCATGTCCCAAATGATGGGACGACAGGTGTGCACCATCAGCCCTGGTTCATGCAGTTCTGGGGTCAAACGCACAGCCTCATGGATGCCAGGCACTCTAACAACTGAGCTACATACACCCTAGCCATTTATTCTCCACCTCCCCACAAGACAGGGTTTCTTTGTATAATAGCCCCTGGCTGTCCTGGAATTCACTCTGTAGACACCAGAAATGTGTCACCATTGCCTGGCCTTTTTTGTTTGTTTGTTTTTGTTTTCAAGACAGGGTTACTCTGTGTAGCTCTGTCTGTCCTGGAACTCTTTATGTAGACTAGGATAGCCTCAAACTCACAGAAATTCACCTGCCTCTGGAGTTCGTGCTGGGATTTGAGGCAAATGCCACCACACCTTACTTATTTTTGTTCTTTTCTGCACCTGGATGTGTGGTATATGTGTGGTGTGTGTACATGTGGACAGGAGGATGTGGGGTGCCCTGCTCCATCACTCCCCACTGTGTTCTTTTGAAGTACAGTCTCTCATTGAATACAGAGCTAGGCTGGCAGCCAGTAAGCCCCAGTACTCCCCTTGCCCTTGTCCCCCACAGTGCTGGGGTCACAGCACATGTACTGGCTCCCCAGCTCTTTATACGGGAATCCAAATTCAGGTTCCAATGTCCGCTCAGCCAACATGCTCATCACAGGGCCGTCTCTTTAGCCTCTTCCCTCACCTTTTGGTTATTTTTGTTGAATTCTTTGAAACCTAAAAATACTTATGTGCATGCAGTGCTTGTGGAGGCCAGAAGAGGGCGCTGAATACCCTGGGTCTGGAGTTACAGACAGTTGTGAGCCACCATAAGGTGCTGGAATTAGAACCCAGGTCCTTTGGAAGAGTAGTAACCACTGAGACAGCTCTCCAGTTCTTTGTTGAGAAAAAAAAATTGTTTTTGAAATTATAAAAACAGTGAAGGGTTGGCTGGGTGTGGTGGCGCACACCGTTAGTCCCAGGACTTGGGAGGCAGAGCCAGGTGGATCTCTGTGAGTTCAAGGCCAGCCTGTGCAAGGCTCTAGCTCAATCAAAGCAACAGCGACCAGGAAGTCTGAAAGGCTGGAAACACAAATCCCTGCTTGATGCTGGTCCTGCCCTGTGAAATTAACTTAATTAACACCCATCTGGTGATTTCCAAGGTTGTTCTTTGACAAATGGTGACGGAGTGACCGTACCAGAGCTGTCAGTGGGCATGTGTATGGCCAGTGTCTGGCTCTGAGGTTTTTTTTGCTTTTTCGAGACAGGGTTTCTCTGTGTAACAGCCCTGGCTGTCCTGGAACTCATTCTGTAGACCGGACTGGCCTCAAACTCAGAGAGATACACCTGCCTCTGCCTCCCAAGGGCTGGGATTAAAGGCGTGCGCCACCATACCCAGCCTGGATCTGAGTTTTGCACAAAGAAAGTTCCTCCATGACAAAGACCCCAAAGATGGGGATGGCTAGTCTCCATTTTAACCAAGCAGAAGCACTGCCTCCGTGGCCTTCCTCAGCCCCGGCTACAGGTTCTCAGGCCTGTCTGGAGCAGGCGTCTTGGTGTGGACATGTAGCGCTTAGGAGCACTCTGGCCACATCAAGAAGGGGAAAACTGCCCAGGAGCCCAAGTGAGGCTGACCCTGGCTCCCAGAGCCACCAGGTCTGTGACATGATCAGGCCTGTCCCCATGGGATCCTCCTGACAGTCCTGTGCAGTAGGCAAATAACTGTAGTTTTCCACATTCTATAGACAGGAAACTTGAGACTCAGAAGCCCAGCTTGGTGACCCCAGGGCCTGAACACGACAGACTTGGCTGCCCTTGTTCAGCGTGGACACTCAATACTCCGCACACATGACAAGACAGGAATGCTCTACCCACAAGCTCTGTCCACAACAGCCCTCATCTTTCCCATCCTACAACTCACACGCAATCTCGCGCTGCCTCAGGTTCTCTGTCTCCTCCTGGGTTATGGACATCAACTGTTCCATTCTTATTCTACAAAGAAAAAAAAGAGAAAAGCAAAATGAAAACCCATCCATTCATTCTTCAAACACCAAGAATCCCAGCCTCGGGAGGCAGAGGCAGGCGGATCTCTGTGAGTTCAAGGCCAGCCTGGTCTACAGAGTGAGTCCAGGACAGTCAAAGATACACAGAGAAACCCTGTCTTGAAAAATAACAAAAACAAAACAACAACAAAAAAGAATTATTATGTGTATGGGTCTTTTGTCTACACGTGTATCTGTTCTCCACATTTGTGCCTGGTGTCCACAGAGGCCAGAGGGTGTCAGATCCTGTGGAGTTGGAGTTATAAATGGTTGTGAACTGACATGTGGGTGCTGGGGATTGAACCTGGGTCTTCAGGAAGAGCAGCCAGTGCTCTTAACTGCTGAGCCATCTCTCTAGCCTTTACTAACAAGGTTTTTGGCACAGAACTACATCTGTGGTTTAAGTGAAAAAAATCTAAAGGTAACTTTGCATACACACATGCACGCTGTGTGTGCTGTTTTGCATTCACATGCTTGATCAATCAGTGCCCTGCACGCTCCTGTGTGTGGCTTAGTTCAAGGCCTGGATCCTTCCTTCAACAGGCTCCACCTGCTGCCACCTGATACAGGGCTATTCTCTGGGCTGGCCTAGCCCAGCATCAGATGTGGTCTGTCGGTAAGGGTTGAATGGATGGTACCACCAGTACAGTTCAGCTGTGTCTCAGCAGCAGTCACACTGCTGGACTGGGCAGGACAGAGAGCTCTTCGTAGGTGGTGAGGGCTGAGAGGACGAGGGGAGGGGAGGTCCCAGGACAGCTCCAAATTACTGCTCATGGTGGGTGCCTGCCTGGGTATTGTTTGCGGAGACCATGGGTCAATGCTGGATGTCTTCCTTCCTCCATCCCTCTCCAGCTTATTTTTCGAGACATGTTTCTCACTGAACCTGAACCTCATTGGTTTCACTAGGCTGGCTGCCCAGCTAGCCTGACAGATTCCTATTTCTACCCCGAGTCCGCAATCACAGGCAAGCACTGCCATGCTTGGGTACTATGTAGATGCTAAGGTTGGGTGTGAACTCAGGTCCTCAGGCCTGTGTGACAAGCTCTTTACTAAGCTCTCTTTCTGTTATGGTATCGAGTGGTATTCACTATAGTGTAGACGCTGGCCTTGAACTCCTGACTCTTGCTTCCACTTTCCTAACGCTAGAATGACAGCTGTGTGCTGAGCCTGACCTATTACTTTCCCTGATGACAAATGTGGTATGCCTTAAAGCAGACAACTTGGTAAATACCCAAGACAGAAAGAAAAAAGGGCTACCACCTGTACTTCCTGTCTATCAGACGCCCAGTAGCAACCCAGGAGACGGGTCCCTCTGCTTTCCACATGCAGAGTGATGCTGTGTCTGCACTGCTCTAACCCTCCCACTTCTGCAATGGAGGGATGCACTTGCTCCTGTGTATCTGTGGGTTCCCCGTCTGCAGATTCAACTAGCTGCTGATCAACACTTGGAAGATCCCGTGTCTGTACTGGTCTGAGTGTATTTTCCCCCAGTGGAGCAGAGTTGCTATTTGTGTAGCGTTTGCATTGTATTAGGCACCACAAGGCATCTAGAGAGGGTTTGAGCAGACAGTGAGATTCATGAGGTTCTCGATCATTTGAGGGACCCGAGTTTGTAGGACAAAAGTATCACATCTTTTAATTTTTATTTCTACAGCTGTGGAGTTTTTAAAAATTGTATTCATTTATTTTTGATTTGTGACAAGGTCCCTCTATGTAACTATAGCTGTTCTGGAACTCATTATGTAGAGTAGGTTGGCCGTGAACTCACAGAGATCTGATTGCCTGTCTTCCAAGTGCTGGGATTAAAGGTGTGCGCCACAACCATACTAATTAAAAAAAAAAAAAATTTTTTTTTTGGTTTTTCGATATAGGGTTTCTCTGTGTAGCCCTGGTTATCCTGGAACTCACTCTGTAGACCAGGTTGGCCTTGAACTCTCAGAGATCCGCCTGAATCTTGCTCCTGAGTGCTGGGATTAAAGGTGTGCACCACCATGCCCAGACTTAAAAATATTTTATACTCGAAATACAGATAGGTATTACAGGTCCATCTTCCTTCATTTATATTTCTGAGGTTTTGTTTTTTTTTTCACAAGTATACATGTATTTTAAGGAACTCAAAAGGAGCCATTATTAATTAGATGCCAAGAGGTGACTCTCCTAGAGCATAAGGGTGATTTCCTAGCACAAGCTGGAGGGGCCTATGGCTGTGAGCACCCCAGGGTGTCTGTCCTCCAGAGCTGTGAGCACCCCAGGGTGTCTACCCCCCACAGCTATGAGCACCCTAGGGTGTCTGTCCTCCAGAGCTGTAAGCACCCCAGGGTATCTTTTCCTCACAGCTGTGAGCACCCCA
>CAJQZJ010031933.1:1493495-1539896 GCA_907164525.1 Lophiomys imhausi | reverse complement strand
CTGTAAGCACCCCAGGGTATCTTTTCCTCACAGCTGTGAGCACCCCAGGGTGTCTGTTCCCCACAGCTGTGAGCACCCTGGTCCATCCTCAAGAGCTGTGAGCACCCCAGGGTTATCTTTTCCCCACAGCTGTGAGCACCCCATGGTGTCCGTCCTCTAGAGCTGTGAGCACCCCAGGGTGTCCGTCCCCACAGCTGTGAGCACCCCAGGGTGTCTGTCCTCCAGAGCTGTGAGCGCCCAGGGAGCTTTCTCTAGACATGTGGCCCTAGAGGCCCACTCACCTCTCATTCTCCAGTGATTTCAGAATCTCAGAACTCTTCTTTTGCCTGCGAGAAAAATCAGAGATGGGCTCTGTGGACACCAGCGAAGCTGCTTCTAACCAAGCTGCTCGCCTCACCACACTGGTTGAGCCCACCTAGGAGCTCTGCTCCAGGGCTGTATAACCCTCTAAGGCTCCCGTGACAGAGTGAAAGCACTTCTTAGGTGACTGGTAAGGGTGTGGGAACACAGTGCGCAGCACAGAAGCACTGGTAAGGGTGTGGGAACACAGTGTGCAGCACAGAAGCACTGGTAAGGGTGTGGGAACACAGTGTGCAGCACAGAAGCACCAGCAGTGTTTCCCTTCCTGCATCCACTCACTGTTACTCACAGATTACAGGAGGACAAGAACCTATAGCATGGAAGGAAGCCTGGAGCTAGTGGAACAAGTGACCACAGCCAGTTTCTAGAGCCTTCCTGCAGTGGCCCGCTAACTAGATGTTTTCAGGCTTCCTGAGACCTCTACTGGGCTCCTCTCTGTCAATCTCATCATGAACTGTCCTTTGTGGTTCCTACCTAAGAGTTTGTTTCCCATAGAGTGAGCGGCTGACCTCAGGCAACAGGCTACTTGGAAGCAGGAAGGCTGTGATTATTGCCTGCTGATACACTGACAGGAAATGGGCAGTGGGGGTGGGGTGGGGGGCTGGCTAAGTGTAGTCAGCAGTTCTGTGACAGAGCCCCAAGCTGTAATCCCCAGGAGAGGTTTTCTGCAAACCAGAGAAAAACTGAAACATCTTCCTTGGATCCTAGCAGAGGAACGCCTGAGCAGAGATGAAGACTGAGAAGAGACTCCCTGTCCATGGCCCTCAGAGGGTGTTCTGGGGCTGGCCATGACCGACCTCTGATTGTCCTGCAGGAGTCTCTGGATGCGGCTGGAGATGCTCTGCTCTGTCTGCTTCAGCTGCTCCTGAAGCTGCTGCCGTTCGGCCTCCAGGCAGCGCTGGTGCTCACTCAGACCCTGCTCTAGCCTTGTCTGCTCCTGCAGTGGGAGAGGCACAGGGACTCCACGTGTAGGCATAGCAGGGTTTTGATCGGAGAAAGGAGAGTGTAGTTCCTATCTCACTTTGCAGGCCCCTTTGTGACCTTGGGCTGGTCCCTCGCATGTCCATTGTGCCCAAGGACCCTGGCCGGGGTATCTAGTCAGGGCCTCCATTCCCGCTTCCAGGGGATGGTGGGACAGCTTAATCTCATGCTTCATTTGCCTCCTTGGGGCCACAGCCATGCCAGGAGGCCACAGGCTCAGGGCATAGGTAAGCTGCTGTGTGGCCACGCACCTGCCTGACCGTCTGCAGGATCTCGTCCTTGTGGCTGTGGCTCTGCTGCAGCAGCTCGGCGTGCTCCCGCTGCTCAAGGTCCAGGCGGCGCTCGAACTCCAGCTTCTCCAGCATCTTCTGCTCCTGTGGGATGAGATGCCTGCCCTTCGTGTCTAAAGTAGAACCAGGGGAAGCTGTCCCTCAACTCTCTGAGGAGCTGCAATCCTCAGGAAGAAGAAAAGTGGCAGAGAAAAGCCCTTACCTTTCGCTTCTCGTAGTCAGAGAACCGATTCTGGGGGGAGAAGAGCAGAGGTGAGCACAGGGTGGCGGTTGTGGTTCCCACGCATACCCCGGCCCACCTGACCTGCTCCACTGGGATGAGGAGACAGAAGGATGAGAGCTGATAAAGGGTTCTGGGGGCTCCAGAGCTTCACGCCACAGGAGAGAAGGAGCCCAAGACTGCTCTGGAAGCAGTGCTGGGCAGTGGCCTGGGGCTCCGGACCGATCAAAACAGGGGCCATTGCCTCCCTCCCTGGCTACCTGTGTAACACACCACAGCACCCAACTCTGGCCACCCAAACCTCTGCAAGGACAAAGGTCATGTGCAGGTTTCTGGAGAATCATTACAGAGATGAACTCGGATACGGCCCAACAGGCTTGGGCACTGCACATGTTCAGATGCGGAAGGCTCAGCAGGGTCCTTGCTTAGTCACTTCGTCCCTCTCCAATTCCCGTGAGCTGCTTAAAGACAGTCTCAGATGCATTCCCATCAGCAATGGTAAAGCGGTGAGAGACTGTGGAAGACTGAAGCCACCAGTCCCCACCCATAGCCATCAGAGATCTGCTGTGAGCTGGCATGTGGGCAGAGGCGGGTTCTGCCTGCTCCAGTAGCAGGTGTCCGGATGACGGCGGCAAACTGTGCTGAGCCACCTCCTCCCCAAGCCTGTGCCATGCTGGCCCACAGCTGGGGACTTCAGAAGTCTTCCTGCCCCTGGTGCTGACCTGTGTGCCTATCTGTCCCCGTCACTACACCTGAGTCATGCAGCTGCGCTGGCCAGTGAGTGGCATGTGGTCAGGAAATACTGGAGAGACAATCCATCACGCAGGGGGATGGACTGTAACCACAGCATTTAGCACACAGCGCTAGTGAGTGCTACCAGGGCAATGGGAAGGACACCAAGAGCCTAGCGCAGGCGTGACCTAGGCTGGTGACACTCACAGGACACAGTGTCTAAACTGAGAACTGGGGCCAGTGAGATGGCTCAGTAGGTAGAGATGATTGCCTTCCAGCCTGATGACCCGAGTCTGGCCCCTAGCACCCACAGGGTGGCAGTAGAGGACCAACTCCCGAGGACTGTCCTCTGGTCTTCATGTGCATTCTTTCCTTGTCACAAAACCAATACAATAAAACATTTGTAAATAAACTGAGAGGCTGGAGAGATGGCTCAGCAGTGGTGAAGTGCTTCATACAAGTGTGACAATTCATGGTCAGCCAGAACCCACGAGAGCATGGGGGAACCCTACAGAGTCGTCCTTGGGCCCAAACATGTGTTCCATGGCACGCGCGCGCACACACACGCGCGCACATAAACACACACAAATATAAATAATAACTTTTTAAAGTTCCTGGCTATCCTTGGCTACACATTAAAAAATTTAAAAAAGATAAAAATGAAAATTGAAGAGTGAGTGTGGGAGAGTTCCAGGTGGGAATGGCTTGCCCCAAGATGCTGTGAAGAAAGGGACACAGTCTGTTCAGGGAACAGAGGGACCTGGACAGCTGATGTGTGGTGAGCTGGTGGCCTAGGGCAGATGTGGTAGTTGAGTCTATGGGTCTGAGAGGAGGGATCAGTGGGCACAGCTCTGAACACTTCCTATGCTAGTGGCCCTCCAAACCCGAGCAGGCACAGCCATGCAGGCTCATCCCTGCCAGCAGTTCATCTCACCTGCCACTCAGCCTCCTCCCTGGAGAATCTGTTTATGGGTCCGTCGGGGCTGTTCTGGGAGGTCTCAGCTCCATCTTGCTCTAGGACTGGCAGCAGGTACTGAGAAGGTGGGTAATATTCCAGTCCTGACTCTGTGGGAGAAGGGGCACCGGCTGGCCAGGGGCACCCCAGCTGCTTGCCCTACCATCCTTGCCCTCATCCTGGCTTTCTTCCACTACAGCTGTCTTCCTGGCTCAGTCCACTCTCTGCTGTCTAATAAGTATTGCTTAACATCAGGCCTGGTGACATAGGCTTGTAATCCCAGCTACTCAGAAACTAGAATGACTGCAAGTTCTAAGCCTGCCAGGGCTACAGGGCAAGTTCAAGGCCAGCCTGAGTAACAGAGCAAGACCCTGTCTCGAAATGAAAAGCAGACAAAGGGCTGGGATATACTGACTGGTAGAGCCCTTGCCTAGCAAGTGCAAGGGTCCAAGTTCAATCCCCCAGGGAGAGAGGTATATGATGTCATATATATTTTTGAGCTCTGTAGTCAGTACGTGCATATCTACTGCTTCATTTTTTATGTCTGTTGCTTACATAAACATTAGAGAATCTTTTTCCTTTTTTTTCGAGACAGGGTTTCTCTGTGTAACAGCCCTGGCTGTCCTGGACTCACTTTTGTAGACCAGACTGGCCTCAAACCCACAGAGATCCACCTGCCTCTGCCTCCCGAGTGCTGAGATTAAAGGCGTGCGCCACCACACCTGGCCCCATTAGAGAATCTTAAAACATTACTATGGTATTAAGAGTCTCAGTAGGTAGCCCAGGCTGGCCTCAAATTTACATTTTTCCTGCTTCTGTTTCCTCAGGTGTGTTAACAATATAAGTACTACCTATGTATACTACTCTACCCAGAAAAAAAATTTGTTTCCTGTATTTTAGTAGCTGGGAACTGAAGCCAGAGCCTGTACACTACACAACTGTTCTACTACAGCCTGAAGAACATTTAAAGGCGAACACACCCTTACAAGCCAGGGGTAGTGCTGGCTTGGAATGCACAGCATACTTCCCCTATGCCTGGCTTCTTTCCCTCTATTCTCCAGCCAAGTTTCTTCCAACTTGTTGCATGCAGTTTGTTCTTTACACGTATGAAATAGTTCATTCATTTCTCCTACTGGTGGGCACTGCTACTGGGAACAGTGTGGGTGTGAGTGTCTGTAGACAACATGGTTTCTCTTTGTGCTGGCAAACACCTAGTCAGGGAACTGAGTTGAAGACCTGAACGTTCAGCTTGAACAGACACTGACAACACATAGGGAGAGAGAGGAGAGAGTGACAGGGTCATGCTACCTAACTCAGGCTAACCTTGAACTCACTATGTAACCCAGGCTGGTCCAGGACTGGCTCCAATCTCCCTGTCTCATCTTTCCAAGTACTCATCACATCCAGCTAGAATTAATCAATTAATTTATTTATTTGGAAAACGGTCTCAAATGACCTGTTTTTAAGTCTGGAGTGCTAGGATTATAGGTCTGTGCACCATACACACATTATGTGGTACTGAGGCTTGAACTTAGGGCTTCATGCACAGCAGCCAGCACAAAGCAGCTGAGATGTTTCTCCAGCCTCTCTTGAGACAAGAGTCTGACAGATGCCACAGACTGACCTTGAACTGGAGATCATTTGCCTTAGTTTTTTGAGACAGGGTTTCTCTGTGTAACCCTGGCTGTTTTTGAACTCACAGAGATACACCTGCCCTTGCCCCCGTGGACTTTTTTTTTTCCCAAGACAGAGTTTCTCTGTGTAGTCTGGCTATCCTGGAACTCACTCTGTAGACCAGGCTGGCCTCGAACTAAGAGATCCATCTGCCTCTGCCTCTCAGTGTTGGGATTAAAGGTGTGTGCCACCACTGCCCTTGAACGCTTATTTGATGAAATGACTGAGTAGGCAGTGAACCTGGCTGGAGGAAGTGGGGCAGTGGGGGGCCTGTTTATTTGTTTGAAGTTTTCATTTTATTATTATTTATTTTTTTTTTATTTTTTATTTTTTTGTTTTTGTTTTTCGAGACAGGGTTTCTCTGTGTATCCTTGGCTGTCCTGGACTCACTTTGTAGACCAGGCTGGCCTCGAACTCACAGTGATCCGCCTGCCTCTGCCTCCCAAGTGCTGGGATTAAAGGCGTGCGCCACCACCGCCCGGCTTTATTATTATTTAAACAATTTTATTTTACATGTATGAGTGTTTTCTGTGTAGGTATTATGTCTGTGTGCCACATGAATGGCTGCTGCTTTCAGAGGCTTGAAGAAGGCGCTGGATCTCCTAGAACTTGAGTTACAGATGGTTGTGAGCTGCCATGTGGGTACTGGAAATTGAACTAAGGTTCTCTGTTAGAGCAGCCATTAAGATAATAGTTAAGACAGCTCTTAACTACTGAGCTATCTCTCCAGGCCCTGGAGGAATATGCGTTTTTTTAAAGGCTTAAAAGTTCTTTTCATTCATGAGTGGGATACCAGGGACTTTGCCTGCTGAGCCATCCTGCCTATTCTTGTAGGGTATTCTTGTCTCCCACCCTTCCTGTGTGTCTGTCTCTCTGCTTTCTGACCACAAGGTGAGCAGCTCTGTTCAAACCCAGTTGCTCACCACAGCCCAAACACAATGGAGCCAGCTGACCACAGAGAGAAGTCTCTCTCGGAAGCTGTGTGCTGAAACAAACCCTTCCTCTTTTCAGCTGGTATTTTCAGACATACTGTCACAACAATGACATGTGACTACAACAGTGGTGGTAGGTACATACCGCAAAGACTGATGGTTGGCCTTTTCTTACCTCGATGGCATTGTTTGAGGAGAGGTTTGAGTTAGCTAACTCTAAGGCTTATAAACGTTACTGTTTGTGCTGTCTGTCTCCTGTTTAGGCAGGTGTCAGGGTCAGGTCTGGGTTTTTCCTCGAGGGATGGAAACCAGGGCCTTATATACCAGGAGAGTGCTCTAAAGCTGACCTACAGCTCCAGGCCAGTGGATCTGGGATCTTTTGCACATTGAAAAAAATCACCCTTCCATTAGCTTTGCATGCATCATGAATAATTCAGACGACCCGGGCTATGCTCTGAGAATGTCACAGGTGACAGGAAAGACAGCTGACAACAGCTGGTGCCCAGAACAACGGGGGCCCCTAGGTTTTAGTCCCTAGCACTGCTTAACCTCTCCCTCCATATAAGTCCAGGCCACCGGGGTCTCCCCTAGGTAGCCCCAGGTAGCCTAGCTTGTCCTCCATTCTCTCTGGCCTTGTCCTTCACCACGTGTCACTTCTCCTTACTCTACTATGTGATCTGGTGAAACCAGGTCTCCCACTGGACACTGCCCGCTCCCCCACCCCCTTTTTTCCTCCTTGGCCTCCAGCACTCCAACTACACTGGCCCTCTCTCCATTGTACCTCAGGCTCCCCTAACTTCCTCTAGGTCCTTTAACACTCACCTCCTCTGCTAGAAACACACTTTTTTTTCCTGGTCCTAGCTATCCCTCAGGTGTCAGACACATTGCTTTCTCAGACAGGCCTTCCCCAGCCATAACCTCAGTTAGCAGCTACCTGACTCTAATCTCTCCTAAGCTCAGTCTGCATGTTCAATTCTCTGTACCTGTTTCCCTCACTAGACCCTGATCTCTGGCCAGGCAGTCTGTACCAGCCGGTCCCTGCTATCCCCAGCCTGGTGGCAGGGGATGGCCACTGGGTAGTGGCCTGTCTTTACCTTTGCAAAGGAACTGCTGCACGGCCGCAGTGCCAGCGCCACACACCTCTGGTGGGGGGTAGACCATGGACAAGGCATCCAGGCTCAGCGTCTGTGGACACAGGGAACCCTTCTTTACTGTGTCCACCACTTCACTGCCCAGCAAAGTTGAAAATCACCTGATTTTGTTATTAATTTGGGTGTTTACGGTCTCCCCTGCCTACTAAGAGCACCCTGGGAGTAGAGAAGGCCACATCTAAAGACCATTAATCCCAGCTGGGTGACACTAGTTATCATCAGTAAAGTGTGATAGCTGAGAGTGTGGACTCTGGGACACACTGCTCAGTACGTGGCTGTAAGTCACATTTGGCCAATTACATTTCTTGAGTTGTGTGTATGTGTGTGTAGGGCCAGGGGTCTCCCTTAGGTGTGTTATAAGAGTTGTTCATAACCATCCACTTTGCCTTTTGAGATAGTCTCTCACCGGCCTGGAACTCTGTAAATTGGCTAGTGAGGCCCAGGGGTCCACCTGTCTCTGCCTCCCCAGGGCTGGGATTGCAGGGGGCTTGCTTTTTTTTTTTTTAAAGATTTATTTAAAAAAAAAGATTTATTTATTATGTAGATGATGTTTTATATTGAGGTATGCATGCCTGCAGGCCAGAAGAGGGTACCATATCTCATTATAGATGGTTATGAGCCCCCATGTGGTTGCTGGGAATTGAACTCAGGACCTCTGGAAGAGCAGCCAGCTCTTAACTTCTGAGTCATGCCTGTCTTTTTATAATACTGGCTTTAGGGACTGACTTCAGGTCCTCTGCAAGCACTTTTCTCACTGAGTCACTGGCCCAGCCCCATTTTTTTTTTTTCTTGAGACAAGATCTTGTTATGTGGCCCAGGCTGTATTGGAATTTGTGATCCTCCTGCCTCTGCCTCCCAAGTGCCCTGATTGCAGGTGTGCACTGTCACAAGCAGCCTTCATTTCAGCTTTTTTTAAGTTAGGTCACTTTGCCTACAAGAACCACATGTTGGCTTGGTAGCCACTAGTTCTGGGTTCCAGTACAGCATTTCTATTACCTGTGGGGGAGACGCCATGGCTTCTGTCCCTTGAGAGATGCTCAGCCTGGCTTTGAACCCCAGCAAAGTCTGCTAAACAGGTCCTAAACAGGTCACTTAGGTGTGCTGAGCTGTAACTTTCTGAGTGTCACAAAGGTACAGTGTCCCTGATTTGACAGGATGAATATTGCTGGCACACAATGTGGCCTCGCTAACAATGCCCGTGTTCTCACCCTGAGAAAGGTCTGCTCAAAGAGCCAAGAAGCTCTCCCAAGCGTTTCTTAAGGAACGGTTAGGAAAGGACTCCCACCTGAGCTTCTGTCGCAGTGCCGGGGCTCGAGCATGCCAGGCAAGCACTCCACCACTGAGCCACACCCTCAGTCCCCAGGACTCTCAGCATCTCAGAATAGCTTCAGGGCCAGGGACATACTCTGAGTTATGCGGACACGTATGATATCTGCAGAGCACACCTGAGCATTTGCCTATGAATTAATAAAGACTCAGTAACACCATTTAGTTCTTTGGCTGCACTACATACATTTCAAATGCTCAAGAGCCACTGAATTGGGCCACAGAGTCAGTAGAAACTCTCATCACTACAGAACATTCTCCAGGGAGGCACAGAGAAATGAGCTGGCTGAGTACACTATGATTCACCACTTTGTGATGGGCACCTGCCACCCCCCAAACACTGTTGTTCTGCAGTCTAGCTTGACAGAGGTGATTCATCAAAAGAATTGGGGGTTCTGGGATGCTCAGCAAGGCTGTTACCACTGTGACAGCTAAGTCCCTATTGCAGATAGTGAGCTTTACAAAAGTAAGAACCATAAGGGTTGTTCCAGAGGGCATTATGTCCAATCCCATCTATGACCAGCTTGTGTGGTCTTTGAGAACTCCAATAAACTGTTTGTGTCCTGGTTTCTTCATCAGCAAAGTCTAACAGGGCATCCCTTACACAGGTTCTGTGAGGGTTCAGGGAGCTAACACAGGCCCAGCCTCAGGTAGTGCTGATGAGGGGCTGGGGAGGTGACTCAGTTGCCAGAGTGCTTACCCAGCATGCATGAAGCCCTGGGTTTGATCCCTGGCACCATACAAACTGGGGGTATTGCAGTACATCTGTAATCTCAGTACTCTGGAGGTGGAGGCAGGAGGACAGAAAGTTCAAGGCTATCCTTAGCTACACAGCAAACTCAAGGGCAGTCTGGACTACATGAGACTTTGTCTCAACAAACATACAAAAATGTTAGAAGACCAACAAACCTCCTTGTCATGACTGAGAGCCCATTGTCCCTGAGTGGGCCACCTGGTGCTGGGATCTGTGGTGGGTGTGTCCCTGCTTTGTACACTGAAGTACTAACCCCTGCACTGTAGAATGCCACTACATTTCTAGAGCCAGGCTGGACCCTAACCCAATCTGACTGGTGTCCTTTATGAAAGAGGAGATTTGATATAAACATGCAGATACGGAAGATGGTCACAGGCCACATGTGGAGGAGCTCAAAAGAAACCAACCCTGTCAACACATGGATTTCAGATTCTCATCCGGATTGTGATGTGAGGACGCTTCTTTGTGGGAGCTGCCTGGTTGTGGGGAGCTACATGGTATCACCCAGGATATATACTCATCGTACCCACCACCCTGTGCTCTGATGAGACCCAGTTTATACCCTGCCACACTAACGCCTAGAACGCCACATCTCCCCTGCCTGACTCCATCCCTCTCCTCCAGCTTTCCAGGTTCCAGGCACAGTAATTTCTGGTCTTATCACTTCCTGTCTGTAGTGCATTCTATGCTTACTTCCTGCCCCTTCTTGACCTGCTCTCTCTACTGGATGTCCCATTTCCATGGTTATGTCCCAAATCTCAAGTCTGGCTTCAAGGCCACAGAGTGGGAACCTTTCTGGATCCATCTGCACTCCTTCACTTTGGACTCATGCCCTCCCACCTCCGTGACTGAAGTAAATTCCCACCATGACAAACCTTCACACGTCAGTCTCTCTGAGAGCTCCCGAGGAGCACATGGGTCTCTGGGACCAGGCAATCGGAAAGAGAGGGCTGCTGCGGTGAGCAACACAGAGAACGTTCCCTTACCTCCAGGGTCCGTACATGTGCCAGCACCTGGGGTAGTCTCTGAATCTCGTTCTCACTGATGTCGAGGGTACGCAGGCTTCGCAGCTCCCCCAAGGTGTCAGGAAGCTCTTTCAGCTTGTTGTCTGCAGATACCCGGATGGCAAACTCAGTGCCAGAGCCTGCTGCCACCTCCTGACACTCAGAGAATGTGGGCTGGGAGACTCTCTGTCACTACTTATTAGCTGAGCAGTTCAGGGCACCTGGCCCTTCACTTCCCATGCCTCCTCTCTGTAACAGCACTGCGATTTCCCCACCAGTCACATGATGAGCTGGCACTCTGTGCAGAAAGGCTAGGGGCAGCAAGAGTAAGATGAAGGGCCTGGCCACAGTGAGGCAAGCCCTCTTTGTAGAATGAGAACGTTGCCCTGGCATCTTGGCCATTCACTACCTCATTGGGGGCGGGGCTCTGAGCAGGCCACAGCTCTGAGCCACACTTTTCCCATGTTAGCTGGGCAAACCCCATCCTCTGACTGCCTCACAGACTTATCTAGCCAGCCACATTCAAGGGGCCAGCATTATTGAGTGTCCTGAGCCGCTTGGAGCCACTGCAGCAGCAACTCCTTCTGTCTTGCCCACCAGTACACTCTTCCCATCACTCAGTTTAACTGTCAGTATAGTCCGTCTTTTGCCCCACAAGTCTCTTGATTCTGAGGGATCATGGAACTCTTAGACACACTGCCTCCAGTTGCCATGGAGACAGACTGATCTAGCAGGAGGTCAATCTGGCTTACAGGATCACCCTCACACTCAGTGGCTCGCAGGTAGAGCACTCCGTGGACTGGAAGGACAAGAGCTGGCCTGATTCTTGAGCTGCCTGGGGATGACATGGACAGGGCTTTATGCCCCCCCACCTTTCACATTGAGGGTCTGGAGTTGAAGCAGGTTCCCAATAGAGCGTGGGAGATGTGTCAGTTGATTCTTTTCCACATTCAATACCTAAGAAAGAAAACAATGACATGAGGAGCCCACAGGAGAACAGCGGCTGTTTGGATGCTCAGCCCCACATCATCCAGGTATTGAATATACCTGCCCTTACTTATTCCTATAGCCCTAAGAGGGGAGTACAGGTTGTTGTGGTCCCATTTAAAAGATGAGAAAACTGAGACTTACAAAGGTTAAATCATGCGTCCAAGCCTTTGAACACACTCCTACTTCAGTCTTCAACGTTTATGTTAATGCAGAATGCCGAGGAGTTGTGTGAACTAGTGTGGAGGGAGAAAGGCTGTCAGGGGCTCAGTGAGGCAGTGAGGGTTAGGATATGGTTTTCTGTTGTTGAGCAACAGGGAGGTACAGCTTATGGCTGGCCCCAGATCAAGCACTCAGTATGGACGCAGTTACACACAAAGCATCAGGAGTCAGGAGAGTACAGACTTTGTCCTTTTAAAAAAATATGTGACAGCTTATTTTTTTAGTTTATGTGTATGAGTATGTTGCCTACATATGTAAGTGCACCACTGGGTGTTTATTTTTTGGGGAGAAGTTAAAGCTATGAAGTACATTGAAGTGCATGCCAAGTCCTGGAAGAGAGCCTCTCACAGCCAGGCTGCAATGGTGAAGGCGGCATTGATGCCAAGTGTGGCCTGGGTCTACTGGTGACAGCGCACCAGAATGTCCCACCATTACAGTCTATGACCTACAGCCTTACCTGCAGGACTGTCAGCTGCCCCATGTCATCAGGAAGGGCTGTCAGCTGGTTGTCGTGGAGATCCAGAACCTACAGAACAAGCATGTCTGTCAGGTCCCAGAATCTCAGACTCCAGAGGGGCCAAGAGGTGACATGGCCTCCTCATACCTCAGTAATAACACGGCAACCTTCCCTTCTGCCCACTATCTTATATTCTTTTATTTATTTTGCTTTTTTCTTTCTTTGTTTCTTGAGACAGGGTCTCTCTATATAGCCCTGGCTGTCCTGGAACTCACAATGTAGACCAGTCTGGTCTCAAAATCAAAGATCCACCTAGATGGAAACCTCAGAGGGTAGGTGCTGGGACTGGTTTCTTTTTTTTGTTTGTTTTTTTTGAGACAGGGTTTTTCTGTGTAACAGCCTGGCTGTCCTGGACTCACTTTGTAGACCAGGATGGCCTCGAACTCACAGAGATCCGCCTGCCTCTGCCTCCCGAGTGCTGGGATTAAAGGCGTGCGCCACCAACGCCCAGCCTGGGGCTGGTTTCTTTACCAACAACACACAGGAGAAAGCTACAGTGCTCAAACACCACACTGACCAGTTTGTGAGGACCAGGTGTAAATTTTAACAGAGAACACTCAACGAGGGTGTGGGGAGGCTCAGCTTCCACCTGGTGCACCAGAGTCCCTAATGCCTAGAGAGGTCCCAGTACCTTGATGGTGGCAAGGCTCAGGAGGCTGCAGGATTTGGGAAGCAGGGAGGTGAGCTGGTTTGTATGCACAATCAACACCTGCGTGGCAAAGATGAGAGAGAAATGTCAGGTTGCAGAAGAATAGCAAGCAGGGAAGGCTAAGGGCGAGGTAAGTGGCTTGGCACAGGACAGTCACGCTATGATCCTTGAATGTTTGCTCAACTAGACCCACACTGGGGAAGGCTGAACCATGGGCACTTCCAAATCTGACTCAGACGGCTGAAATTCCCAGGGTGAAAGGGATTTTAGGGGTCTAACTATACCTTCCATTCCGAGAAGGGATCAGCTACCACGAGTCTACTCTTTCCTGGCGCTAATGTTTCAAGGGAACTACAGGGTAAGGTCCCTTTCTTCAAGGGAAGCCGTGATAACGGATAAGCTAACTGGTCAGCTGATGTCCAGCCCAGGCTGTCACGTGGTCACTACTCAGCCTGTGCCAACCATGGCTACCAACCATGGCTATTTTTATGAGACATCAACTCCTGCTCTGATATTTCAGAAGTAAGAATTTCACTTCGCTGTTGGCAGGGAACACAATTTGCCTTTCTGTGTCCAGATCTGGTGGTGCGCAGGTACCCACCTGCATGCAGAGCCTAGAATGAAAAAACTTCCATCCCGGCCGGGCAGTGGTGGCGCACGCCTTTAATCCCAGCACTTGGGAGGCAGAGGCAGGCGGATCTTTGTGAGTTCGAGGCCAGCCTGATCTACAAAGTGAGTCCAGGACAGCCAAGGATACACAGAGAAACCCTGTCTTGAAAAAC
The DNA here is from genome assembly GCA_907164525.1 of Lophiomys imhausi. Lineage (NCBI taxonomy): Eukaryota > Metazoa > Chordata > Mammalia > Rodentia > Muridae > Lophiomys > Lophiomys imhausi. Next base: position 1,526,360 of record CAJQZJ010031933.1, on the reverse strand, counting down.
CAAAAAAAAAAAAAAAAGAAAAAACTTCCATCCCTTTCTAACTTTGAGGGACTGCCAGAATGCACTGAGTGCCCTTTGTTTAATGACACTGGGGAGGGGGTACTGTATGACAGGTAGACCCCTCTCTATCACCCCTTTAACTCACACAATACCAAGACACAGCTATAAATAAATGTCTTCTTCATTCCACAGATGAAGAAACTGGGGTGTGGGTTGGAGATGGCTCAGGAGTTAAGAGTACTAACTGCTCTTCCAGAGCACCCAGGTTTGATTCCCAACATCTAAATGGCACAGCTCCCAACCACCTACAACTCCAGTTCCAGAGAAACTGGTGGGCTCTGGCCTCCCCGGGCACCACACATGCATGTGATGCAGACATGCACAAAAGCGAAATGCCCATCCATGTTAATAAAAGAAAGAAACAAGCCGGGTGGTGGTGGCGCACGCCTTTAATCCCAGCACTTGGGAGGCAGAGGCAGGCGGATCTTTGTGAGTTCGAGGCCAGCCTGGTCTACAAAGTGAGTCCAGGACAGCCAAGGATACACAGAGAAACCCTGTCTCGAAAAACCAAAAAAAAAAAAAAAAAAAAAAAAAAGAAAGAAACAGAGGTGTGAGCGCGTAAGCTATCTAAGTCACGAAGCTGGGGAAAGGCAGAGCCAGGAGCGGCCTAGAGTTGTCCAACACTAGAGCTTGTTCTCCTAATTGTGACACCCTCTACTGCAGGCCAGAAGGGTGAGGACCAGAGATTAGGAAGGTGGCTGTGTGGACCAAGGCTCCTCTAAGCCCCATGTGGTCTTCCCCAAGCAGACACGTGGCAAGTGATTCTCTGAATGATGACTCTGCTCACCTTTTTCTGCAGAACTTTGCACGTTGCAAAAGCCCCAAATGGAATCTAAGATGAGACAAAGAAGGGTCAGCGTCTCCTCACCTGCCAGCCTCTCACCTGCTCTCTCAGTGGCGCTGGGGCTGAGAACTGTGGGAGGTGACTGAGGACAGTAAATCACAGTAAAAAGAATGCTTAGCTAGGAGAGGGCTGGGGGGTGGAGGTATGTGAGCCCTCCTCCAATCAGCTGGCAGGACACTGCCCAGCCTGCTCTAGCCTACTCTGGGGCATCATGAACTGTCTGGGGGTAGAGAACCTACTCTTTCAGCACTTCAGGAATCTGTAGATGTATTTTCCCTTCTTCCCACAGTACTAGGGATTGAACAGAGAGCTTCTTGCATGCTTGACAAACTCTACCACTGAGTTTTACACCCCCCGCTTTCCTTCTTGTCTTTCTCTAGGGTTTTATTTTAGCCTACGTTAACCTCAAAGTCATGATCCTCCCCACCTGGGCCTTCCGAATGGAATGCTGGGAGTAAAGGTGAGCCCCACTACTCCTGGCCCATTTTCTAAGCAGGCCATGGCTTTTGGAGATTATGTTGAGGCCAGAAGATCATCTCAGCTCTTTTAGACAAGAACAAAACAAAAGGAACATCTTAGTGCTTCTGGCTATGTCTGTGTGTGTGTGTGTGTGTGTGTGTGTGTGTGTGTGTGTGTGTGTGTGTGTGCACACACGAGAGCACAAGTGAGAGGCTGATGTTGAGTGTCTTACTCCCTCCTTTATGTTTTTGAGACAGTCTCTCACTGAACCTAGAGCTCACTGACTCAGCTAGGATGGTTGGCTAACAAGCCCCAGGGAATTCAAGTCCTCACACATTTTATTGGTGGAGCCACCCTCCCATCTTTATTTTTTCCATTTATGAAAGTCTCAGTCCACATGTTTTTCCTAAGGAATCAGGACCCAAGAAAACAGGACAGATTAAATTCACAGCCTTTATACAGCCTCACTTTACCTCAGAGAGTTCACATTTAGAGATGTCAAGAATGTCATCGGCCCCAGCTTCTTTTGCCTAAGGAGAAAAAGATGTTTTTAAATTAAATGTTTTTGAGACAGGGTCTCATGTAGCTTCAAACTCATCATGTAGACAAAACTGGCCCCAATTCCTGATCCTCCTGCTTGCCCTTCCCAAGAATTAGATCTCTGCACAGGTGAGAAAGACTTTTTATAAAGTCAATTCTAGACGGTGTGGTGGCACACGCCTTTAATCCCAGCACTCGGGAGGCAGAAGCAGGTGGATCTCTGTGAGTTCTAGGTCAGTCTGGTCTACAAAGCAAGTCTAGGACAGCCATGGATACACAGAGAAACCCTGTCTCGGGGGTGGGGGGGAGTCCCCTTGACAATGGTGGCACACACCTTTAACCCTAGCACTTGGGAGGCAGAGGCAGGCAGCTCTCTGTGAGTTCAAGGCTAGCCTGGTCTACAAAGAGAGTCCAAGACAGCCAGGGATATACAAAGAAACTCTGCCTTGAAAAAAAAAATCAAAAAAATTAGTGGTAACTGGTTTTGTTTTGTTTTGAGCCTTGAAGTGTTTTTTGGTTGTTATTGGCATCTGCAATACCTTCTTGGACACCTGCTCTTTTAATTTGCCCTCAGTGGCTGTGTTAGGTACTGCATGCAGCAGCTGAGCTCATGGTACCATCAGCAAGTGCAGCTAGCTGTTTTTGCAAGAGAGGATCTCACTCTATAGCTCAGGCTGACCTGGAACTGACTATGTAGCCCTCCATAGCTTTGAACCTGTGGGAATCTTCTTGCCACCACACCCATTTCCCAAGATTTAAAAAAAAAAAAAAAGGATCCAGGCAAAACATACTTGTGGAATGGAGAAAATAGGAAAGAAACGTAGAGCTGGAAGGGGCCGCAGCCACAGCCGCAGCCTGCTTCTACTGGTCCATTTGGCAGGTGGCCCAGTGACTGAGGTCCAGCAGGCAAAGAAACCAACAAGTATATGTCATTCACTCAGCCTGTGAGGAAGGATACTCCCAGGGACAGGAAGCCAGAGAAGGCACTCCTGCAGACATTTCAGGGGGCAGAGGAGGAGCTAAGAGTCAGAGACAATCCACTGTACCTTACCAGACACATCTGGTACTCCAGGCGTTTCCGAGCCTCCTCACTGGGTTTCCGCTTACGAAAGAAGAGGGGCATCCTCCTGTATGAGTCCTGGACACTGGGGAGCACGGGAGAGGAGTCAGCACCGGAGATCTTGCTCCGTATATGACACTACAGACAGGCAGCTCAGAATGCAGGCAGCTGCCGGGCGGTGGTGGCGCACACCTTTAGTCCCAGCACTCGGGAGGCAGAGGCAGGCGGATCTCTGTGAGTTCGAGGACAGCCTGGTCTACAAAGCGAGTCCAGGACAGCTAGGGCTGTTACACAGAGAAACCCTGTCTCGAAAAACCAAAAAAAAAAAAAAAAAAAAGAATGCAGGCAGCTAGTCTGCTAGACTGTGAGTTCCATGTGGGCAGGGCTGTCTACCTCATTCAGTTGGGCCCTGAGCTCACATAGCAGTGCTAAATATTCTGTTTTGTTGACAAAGCAATAAACCCAGAATAGGGTAGAAAGAACATAAAGCAGACCAGGTGCTCTGGGTTTGGCTTAATTTGACACTCACTGACCCTCTGTGGCGTTGGCATTATCCTCCTGGGGCAGAGCCCCACGTTTTCCCCACCGTCTGGAAGATTCCCCCACGTGCCTCCCAAGAATGTTCTGCCTCCCAAGAACGTTCTCTGAGGACCCTTGACAGACTATGAGTCGCCTCTAGCCCTGCAAACTGTCAGAATGGTACCATCAAGACCAAAGTGGAGGTACCCATGACTTAGGGGAACTCAGCTATATCCAGGCTAAAGATACCCAGGCGTTAAATAAAAGTTAAAATGCAATCTTCAGGCACCTGCCACCCTCCCAGCTATCACCCGTTTGATTTTCACCACAGCCCTGTGGAGAACCTGATGCTCATTAAGTTCGGTGACTGCAGGAAAACCCGCCTGGGATGCTTGCTTTTCAGTCCTGATCCTGTGTAGCTCGCACAACTCCCTGGATCTCACAGTTCAGCCACGTCAATCATTCTGTCCTGACCTCAGAAGCTGGGTGCCCAGAGCCAGCCCGGACTTTGCAACTTCCAGCGCTGTACAAGGGCCAGCAACAGGAAGGAAATATCATCTGGAGGAAGTGTGCAGCTAACAGCATAGGCTCTGCCATCCAAGACATCAGCTGTGGCACTTGGCTCACCAGCCAGGGTCTGTTTCCTCATCTGTAACATGGAGTACTGTTGCCAATGCTGGGTTCTGTGAGGCTCAGTGATTTCATGTACGTCAGGTCTGTGCCATAGACTCTGACACAGTGCAGCATACACATGACATATGACAGGTGCCAGGGAGAAATGGGCTAGATCAGTCTTGCAGTTGAAGACATGTCCCTGGTCCTTAGGGATTTCAGGTCTCCATTCCTGGGTGTGGGCTGTCACAGGAGGTTGCCAGGCCTGCAATGTGAGCTCAGGGCTCTTTCCTCACTCATTTGCAGGCGCTCCTGATCCTAAGGAATGACGTCAACACAGCTCTCCTCCATTCCTGCTCACTAGTGACTAGCCCTCCTTCACCCCTATCCTCTAGGTCTAGATTTTCAAAGACCCTCTCCAATGACTGTCTCTCCAAGTCGTCCCCTTCCCTAGTCGTTCGCAACGGCAACGGGGCTCTTTCAAATGTGGTTTGAACTTCCCTAATGGCCCAGGTTGGTTGGAGAGAACCACACCCATTCTTCCCTGGCAGGGACGGCCAGTGGCTGACCTGGCTGTTTTTAATCTCGAAAGGTCCTCCACCGATGTTCCGATGCTGGGGTGGACCTCACGGTGGGCCAATCACTCTGAAGGCTTGGTCATAGATGCAGACCGCGGGCCCCAGAAAGCTGAGGTGTAGTCGGAAACATAGGAAAACAAACATAGGAAGTGAGGACCGAAACTCTAAATCTCAGAAAGTCATGCAGCTCAGGATGACAAAGCCTTGAGACTCTAGAAACGAAGGAATTGCAGAATTATGGGTCGTGATTTAGACCCGAATAGTATGCTGATATAACTAACATGCACACACCGCAAATGGATTAGAAAGGTACTAGGGTAGCATTGGTACAGGGGTCCCGCAAGGCAGGGGAGGGGCGGAGCTCAGGGCTGGGCACCAGGAACTCTAGGGTCACCCTCGTGAGAAGGGAACGTGGAACATTCATCATACATCAGGAACCGGGACCTCTGGGCAGCCCTTCTACTCTGACTGTCCCCGGGCAAGGTGCTCCGAACACCCACCCCTTCCGAATCCCTAGCTTACCCATACACCCAGCTCTCCAGTCCTCTGCCGCGGACGCCTGCCCACAAAAATCAGGGCGGAAGGAGAGTCGCCCAGGGACTGGGCGGAGCCAGCGGTTATCGCGAGAGCTGAGCTTTTCCGTCTATATCCGGCGTGGGCGGGGCGACGTCTGTCTTTCGGCTCGAAGGAGGCTGTGGTGCAACTCTCTTCGGTCGTCCCGGATCCGGGTTCATCCGACACCATCCGCCTCCACCATGCCGCCCAAGTTCGACCCCAACGAGATCAAAGTTGGTGCGTGCCCCCGCCGCGCCCGGAGTACGGGTGGCGCCTTTTCCGTCGCGTGCTGTCCCGGGGCCTGGCGGGTCTCCTTTGGGCCTCGGCTGCCTCGTGTGTAAATGGGGAGGGAGTGCCGACGCCCTTGCTGCCTGTGCGCCTTCGGGTAAGGCCTGGCCCCGGGAGGTCTGCGGCCCGCGGCGCGCTCCGCAGAGCTTCTCTAACTCCGCTCTTCCTCAGTGTACTTGAGGTGCACCGGAGGCGAGGTCGGCGCCACATCCGCCTTGGCCCCCAAGATCGGTCCCCTGGGTTTGGTAAGTTGTCGCTGCCGAGAGCCGTAGACCTACTTAGCGTGGGCGCAGACTCGTGCGCGGCGTGTTGTCTGCACGTGTGTATGTTCCGGTGGAGGGTGCCACGTGTCTGTTGTGGGATACCGTGTGGATGCTGTGATTTGAACCGGGGTCCTCTGCTCGGTCCCATCTGATGCTTGCGCTGAACAGCTTTGGGAAAGGAAAAGTTGAGCTACCGTGTATGTAGATGGGCTCGTGCCGCGGCACAGTTGGGGCAAGCAATGCCTCTACCTTGAGCTGGGCAGTCTTGCAGGGAATGGGTTCCAGGAGGTCAAGTGGAGGCTCGGCCATTATTACCAGGTGCTTGGTGACAAGAGGTGTTCTTGCCTTGTTCCTGGATTGAGCGGTGGAGTCGGCGTGTGGCTAGTTAAATCCCCACTCGCTAGCCTATGTGGCTTTAAGGCAGATCTCTGAGTTAGTAAATGAGGTGGTAGAGCCATCATTGTGCGCAGGCACGTGCGAAGTGATTGAAAACCCGGAGTCCTGGCAAGCGGAGAGTGAACGCTGTGGCTTCAGCTATGAGCACCTGGTGACCAATACTATGTATCTCTGCAGTCTCCGAAAAAAGTTGGTGATGACATTGCCAAGGCTACTGGAGACTGGAAAGGTCTGAGGATTACAGTGAAGCTGACCATCCAGAACAGACAGGCCCAGGTATTTTATTTACCTTGCTTGGTGTGGGGGAGGGCAGAAGTAGCAGCACTGGGGAATAGGAAGTTCTTGCCGCCCCGGGGAAGCAAGCAGTGTTATCTTTGTGGGAAGGTCATGAAGCAAAAATGTTCCTTGTGCAGGTAGATGGTGAGTGCCAGGCTACAGGAGTCCACCATGTAGGCCTTAGGGTCAGCAGAAAGTACCTGCCAACTGAGCTGTCTTGCTGGTCCCTTTTGTTTTAGTATGTTACTGTCATTAGGTTTCCTGGGCAGTGTTCATAATCAGGTCTCTCCTGCAGATTGAGGTGGTGCCCTCTGCCTCGGCCCTGATCATCAAAGCCCTCAAGGAGCCACCAAGAGACAGGAAGAAGCAGAAGAACAGTGAGTCGATTCCCCTCCCCTGGCTCCCTCCATTGTTGGCTACTTGATTGTGGAGTTCCATTTAGAGACACCTAGGGTTTCTTTGGGTCATTTGTTGTGTGGCTTGTCCTCTGGGTGCAGAAGTGAATAGTGTCCTTCTGTTGGTTTCCATCCTTAAAATACTGTGTAAGGGCTGCTGGTGAGGACTGTTCTGCCCTAGCCACCCGCCACTGCACCTGACCATATTGTTGGCTGGTGCAATCCAGCGGTGAGCTAACAGGAAGCCCAGCTTTAGGAAACAGGCTTGTCCTCCATGTGGATGACTCTGTGCCGAAAGAATGGGACACCTTAGAAACAGGCAAATGAAGTCAGGATCTTGTCTCGGAAGACTGTGAAAGCTAAGCCTTTGTCTTCTCTATCCTGCAGTTAAACACAGCGGAAATATCACTTTTGATGAGATTGTCAACATTGCCCGGCAAATGCGACACCGGTCTTTAGCCAGAGAACTTTCTGGTAAGAGCAAGTTATTTTCACCGAATGGCTACCATTTTGCTATTGAAGGTGCAAGATTGGGATGTAAAATTGTTTAGTTGGGCATCAAGCAACCCATGGAGCCATTTCCCCCATTTCGATGGAACTCTGAAATTCCCCTTATCCCTTAGTCTAAGAGATGTAAGGGACTGAGGCCACTATTTTTTGTTTTGTTTTTCCAAGACAGGGTTTTCTCTGTGTGTCTTTGCTGTCCTGGACTCACTTTGTAGACCAGGCTGGCTTTGAACTCTCAGAGATCTGTCTGCCTCCCAGTGCTGGGATTAAAGGCGTACACCACCACGCCTGGCTGAGCCCACCATTCTTAATGTAGGAACTATTAAGGAGATCCTGGGCACTGCACAGTCTGTAGGCTGCAATGTGGATGGCCGCCACCCTCATGACATCATAGATGACATCAACAGTGGCACAGTGGAGTGCCCAGCTGTAAGTCACTTTGCATGCTTCCCTGTGTATTAGGAGAAAGCAGTTAGTGTGGGGGAAGCTGTGCTTTTGCTGTCTTATAGGGGCGCTGTTGAAGGGTGAGAATAAATTGTATGTTCCCCATTGTGATTTGAGAATTTTCCTCCCTTTCCCACAGAGTTAAGAAGCAACAAGAAAATATTTCAATAAATTACTATCTGATAACTAGTGGGCTTGGCTTTTTTTCCCCTGCCAGGGGAGTGTTGTTCCTTTTGGGATATTCAGTATAGCCGTGGTAGCAGAACTAGGGAGCACTGAATCAAGAAGTCCTGGGGTAGGACTGGTGCAGAAAAGACACCGGGTTGGGGTGTGGTTTGGCTCAGGGCTGTCATGAATCCTCTCAATTATATACCTTGCTCTAGAGATCTCAACTACACAAGCAATTACTTTGGTTCTCTGAGCATTGTGCCTAGTACTGGGAAAGATGCTTTGTGGATTCCTGAAACAAATGGTACCAGGAGCCAGGCAAGTGGAAAAGAAAACCAGCTCTGATCTGGGCCACAAGCACTGAGAGTGGCTGTATGTATGGGAAAATGGAGTGGCCTTTGTTCCAGTACCCACATGGTGGCTCAGAACCACACTCCAGGGATGCTATGCATGTTTGTGCTGCACATGTGCTGGCAACACAATCCACAAACCTGCCAGTTTCCAGCTCACTAGGGACTCAGCTGTGACACCAGCAGCCATCTGCTGTGGGGGGTGGGAAAGAGGTGCTGAAGAGAAGCTAGTGTGGCTTGTCTGCCGGGTCACAGTTCCTGTGTGCATAGGTTGTGGGTCAGTGTTCACTATGTCCTCCATTCAGTTGCAGAAGGTTAGACCTGGAGAGATTGCTCAGTGGTTAGCACTGGCTGTTCTTCCAATGGCCCCGGGTCAAATCCTAGCACCCACTATTATGTGGCTACAAACCACCTGTGATTCCAGCCCTTAAGGACTTGACACCTCTGCTATATGAGCTTGTGGCATTCGTTCACATAGACATACACACCAACTTTCCTAGAGAGGTAGGACTAGAAAGCATAAAGCTGAGTTCGAGGGCTGCAAAACAGTTTTGAGAACTACTTCAGCTGTGTGGTGGACCGTGGCACTAACCATCTAAAGACAAAGGGTTTTCTTAAATGAGATTCAGCTTTTTTGACTCTAGTTTGCCTGGCTGCTCTTGTAGAGGGCTCGGGTTCAATGCCCAGTACCCACATGGTTCAGTCACCTGTAACTCCAGTTCCAGGGGTTTCAACACCCTGCTACACATGTGATGTGCATCTACTCATGGCATGGGTGTGCACGCACATATTAAGTGTCTTCACACATTTTTTGCATACATATTAGCAGCAGCGCTCATAATGGATGCAGTCAAATGTCCGGTCATTGAGGAATAAGATGTGTATACATGGGATCATTCGGTCATAGAGGACTGAAGTGTAGATACATGCAATATAACATGGATGAACCCTGAGAACACACCCGAGGATAGACAAGGTCATGTATGAATAGGTCTATATGAAATGTCCTCGGTAAATCTAGACATCGGATTGTTGGTCTGGGGAGTGACTACTACAAGGTAAGTTTCTCTTCCAGATAATGGAAGTGTTCTGGAATGTACTCATTCAATGTAAAAGTCCCCTTTAAAAGTGTGAGGCGACTACTGTGGTGTGTAACAGTTTGGATAAAACGCTGGTTTTAGCATAGACCTATTGCTGTTGTGCAGGAAGGCTATTCACACATTTACTTGTCCTGTAGTCCAAGGGCCTTCAAATTCTATTACAGTACTTAGAGACACGAAGAAGTTAATTTTCCACAGAGAAATCCAAAGAAACTAACTTGGTCTCAGTCAAAAGGCCTCCACACAGTCGCCATGCTGCGAGGCTGAGCCTGCCTGTACTTCCGGCGGGGTGGAAGGCTAAAGTCGCCTCTCCCTGCATCACGGGCAGATGGGTACGCAGCAGAGGGTCAGAGGCCCTCAAACTCCCCAGATCCCACAACTCTCCGCTCAGACCACATGTGGAAAGCGTTCAGGTCGGGCAAACACGAACAACTGGCTGCACAGCTAGCTCCCCGCTTCTCACCCGTCCGGAACACCGGGCACGGCCGCCTGCCCGGAGGCAGCTTCCGGGACGTTCGGGTCCCTCAACCGCCCCAGAAACGGCAGGCAAGCGCTCCAGACTGCGTCACTTCCGATCACGTGCAGTCCGCAGACCAGAACTCACTTCCGACGAGATTCCGCGAGTAGTTTCCTCTGCGGTGTCTTCCCGGCCGCCAGGAATGTGGCCTCGCGGGGGTGTGTTTTGCACGCCTTGATCGGCTGTCAGAGTCCATCCTGAGAGCCCTTCATCCTTCAGGCGCACCAGGATCCGGATGTGGATCCTGGGAGTGACCAGGCCGCCAGGGATGCTGGGAACGGTGCTTATCTTGGCAGTGGGCGCCGATGTTTAAGTATGTTTCAGTGTATTCTCCCGGAGACCAGATGACATTTTTAACTACTGTCGAGAGCGCGGTTAAGGTATCCAAATCTCGACACCTCCTTCTCTTTTATGAAGGGAGTCGTGTGGTCAGGTGACGGCACTCGCCACCCACTAAGACCAAATGGAAAACACAGACGAGCTAGCTTTATACTAAATATCTATATTTATTATTCTATTAATATTTCTACAGATGGTACTACATCAGGAGCATAATACATCACACACAAACACTTAATACACAGTATTCCTACTATCACTAAAGCTATCATATACATCCACCACATTTCTACTTCATACCCACGGCACACAACTTATACGACCTGTCCGACGTCCTTGCTCTTCTTGTCTTCAGTGCAAAGCCTGAGGTCAGGGCAAAGCCTGAAGGTAGGGCAAGGATCTCAGTACAAGGCCTGAGGGCAGAGGTAGGACGTCAGTGCTAAGACTGATCGCCGCTGACTGCTTGTCTGCTCTGGCTTATACTTTCCTTTTATTCTAATTAGCATACTTTAGCATATCATCACCTGCATATGTGCGGCACTTACTTCTTTATCTATCTCTTACAGCTGGGCCGCAGCTGGGCTGTGGCTGAGCTGCTTACAGGCTCTTTACAACTACTCACGTTGGAAATTTTCAATGAAGTTTGTGGTGGAGCGTGGTCCGAGGGTGTCAGGAAGAACTACATATGGAGGAAAGCAGCTTGGACCTCGCTCCGGATTTGTTCAGCAGTCAGGATGAGCTCTGGAGCCCAGGGAGTCACTTGTTTTCCCTACTTGGGATCGAGGCCGCTCAAAGAGTATCACACCTCAGCTAGTGTGATCTTGTTCATAGCTTCAAAGCCTGGTAGGAGCTAACCCCTATAAAGGACGCTGGTCTTTAGCAGGTTTTCTGCCTTAGTCCTGTGATCTCACTGTTGGCCACCTGGAGGTATCATGGTACTTCAGGTGTCAGGTGATGCCATTCTGCATATGGCTACTTATTCTGGGGATCGTAGTATGGATGTGGTAAGAAGTGGTTGACATTTGTGGGTAGTTCAGATTTCTTTTTTTCTTTTTTGGTTTTTATAAAGACAGGGTTTCTCTGTGTATCCTTGGTTGTCCTGGACTCACTTTGTAGACCAGGCTGGCCTTGAACTCACAGAGATCTGCCTGTCTCTGCCTCCCGAGTGCTGGGATTAAAGGCTTGTGCCATCACGCCCGGCGGTAGTTCAGATTTCTACCCTGGGCTAAATAAAGCTGTGTCTGCTGCACCTCTCCTTTGAGGATGGCCACCTGCCCCTCTCCATGCCTTGTTCTTCAGGTGCTGACCTGGGCTCCTGGGGGCAGATACAGGACTGTCTGCTGCAGCTGGCTCTTGGTCTGTCACAATTAATACTCTAATGGGAAGGTTACAGACACCTGAGAAAACATAAGGACCCACAAAGCACTGGTAAATAGAAGTGGGTGATGGTAGAAACCAGAAAGTTTCTGAGAAGCAGGGTGAAGAATAAAACAGGAGAAAAAGCCAGGGGTGGTGGCACACGCCTTTAATCCCAGCACTTGGGAGGCAAAGGCAGGCGGATCTCTGTGAGTTCAAGGCCAGCTTGGTCTACAAAGTGAGTCCAGGACAGTCAAGGATACACAGAGAAACCCTATCTCAAAAAACCTTTAAAAACAAACAAACCACACACACACACACACACACACACACACACACACACACACACACAAAAGGAGAAAAAGTTTTAGACATTTCAAACCTCAGACCAGAGTTGGTAGTACATATCTGAAATACCCAGCACTGGGGAGACTAAGGATTTCAAGTTCAAGGCCACTCCACTTTATAGAGCGAAGCCTTTCCTTGAAAACTTTGTTTTAAACGTCCACTTGTGATACATCCTTGAGTTTCCTACTGATTTGCATGCAGCTTCCTGTCACCCCTCACCAACAGTTGCCATGGACCCAGCACTTACCCTTCCTTCCTCAGTCCCAAGCACTTTACACACCTCAGCACCATGCCATTTGAAGATGAGTGACTGGCCTGGAGAGTTTAAGTGATGGTCCAGGTCACCCAGGCAGTGAACAGTACACTAGAATTTGAACCAAGCATACTGATGTACCCCTTCCCCATGCTGCCTGGCTCCTGCCCCCAGATTACAGGGAGTACAGTTTGAAGTCACAATGACATATTGCCTGCGTGTTCTCACCTCTCTGATGGCCTATGGACCTGACCTCTTCTCCTGCCTGCCTTCTAGTCTTTCAACTGAACCATTGGCAGAGGTTGGAGCAGGGTGAAGAATAAAACAGGAGAAAAAGCCAGGGGTGGTGGCGCACGCCTTTAATCCCAGCACTTGGGAGGCAAAGGCAGGCGGATCTCTGTGAGTTCAAGGCCAGCTTGGTCTACAAAGTGAGTCCAGGACAGTCAAGGATACACAGAGAAACCCAAGGATGACTGGCCAAGCTACAGTCATCCTTAGCAAAGACTAGTCTTCTGTGGCTGAGCAGTGGTGTGTCTAGCCAAATAGCTTCCCTAGTCATAGTCAAATCTGTCCCTGTCTGATGTCCTCCTCCATGACCTTTTGCAGCTGACTCCCCGAGAACTGCCTTCGTCATGAAGGTCATGAAGGTCTCTGGCACAGCCGGTTGTTGCACATCAGGATGGATGGGTTGTCGGACAGTGTGCACCTTATTGGCCAGTAGCTGCACCAGTCAGGTTTCATCCTGTGAAGGTTTGCTCAGACATCATCTGCTCTTTCATTGCTCCCTCCTTCATGTGCACCCTTATGCTCCACCCCCTCACCTCTCACTCCTTTATCAGTATTTCTTTGCTTCATCCATCTCAACCCTTCCTTTTCCCCCTTTTATCTCCATCTTTTGTCAGTCTCTGCTGCTTTTTATGAATCTAAGAATGACATCTGAATTCTCAATAAGCAGACTGAAAAACAACCTAAATGTGGGATACAAAATTGATCTAAGTTCTGCATGACTTAAGTACCGATATAGCTATACAGTGGTGGAACAATTCTACACCCAGCAAATACCTGAGCATCTCTGTTTGCCAAGAATCAAGTTAGCGTGTAAATTACAGGTACTGATGGTGGACAGAATTTGCACATTTATCTCCATTTCCTCCCTGCCAAATTCCACCGAAATGGCATCAGAAGTGTATAAACAGAAACAAATCTATAGTGTATCAGGGAGAGTATGTGTGTTGAGTTTTGCCAGGCACTATAATATAGCCTGTGGTTCTCCAATCCTAAGCATAAACATGGAGAAAACACACCAGATACGTGATAAATCAGCTGTTTGAGATGGGCCAACATAACCAGATCTACTCATCAGAGGAGAAATCAGAAAATAGAAGACAGCTTTCGAAAAGTTAAAATCTATAGCTTGCTTTATTTTTTTTTATTTTTTATTTTTTTTTGTTTTTTCGAGACAGGGTTTCTCTGTGTAGCCCTGGCTGTCCTGGACTCACTTTGTAGACCAGGCTGGCCTCGAACTCGCAAAGATCCGCCTGCCTCTGCCTCCCAAGTGCTGGGATTAAAGGCGTGCGCCACCACTGCCCGGCCGAAGCTTGCTTTATTTATAACAGGAAATAAACATCAAGTACACAGAGCTGCCAGAACTCACAGGCACTGCAGGTGGGATGGGAAACAGTACAACTTTGAAAAACTGAAGCAGTTTCTAAAATAAACTTAACACATTGTTGGTCCAGCAATTCCATTCCACACAGAAGATGTATCTGCAAAAGTGCAGCAATGAGGCTCCCCTCTGCCCCAACTATAGCCCCAAAGTGGACATAGCTCAATGTCCAGTGACAAGTGAGATCTATTCAGAAATAAGGAAGTGAATTGTTGATGCATCTAACCACATGAATGAGTCCAAAAGGTGCTGTGCAGAAACCAGGCAGATAGGCCTCAAACTGTGATTACACCTTTATGAGATTCTACAGAAAGCATAACAGAGAACACAGGGCACTGTTTCCAGAGCCACAGATGAACATAGAGATGTGAAAGCGTGAGGACAGAAGTGTCCTGTACTTCGAGTGTGGTGGTGGCGGTTTATAGCTGCAGTTTGCTATAAATCATTAGATTTTTATACTTATAATTGTTGGGTTCTGTTTATGTAAATGTCTCAATAAATCTGATTGATTTTCAAATGGTGTAAATGCATCTATGTCCTTAGAAAAGACAGAAAGGGCTTCCATCCCCTTAAGCAGCATAGGATCTATGAAGAAGGCATAGGGAGCAAGGAAAGATAAGGGCTCTGCCAGCCTGAGGACCAGGATCCCAGCACCCACATGAAGAAGCTGGAAATGGTCACTGGTCAACAGCAACACTGCCATTTCCTGAGTCTTGGGCTTGCCTTTGGGCTGGTGTCGCTGTCTGCCCTCCTGGGTCACCAGCTTGCTGACTCACTCTGCAGATCTTAGGCCTTCTCAGCCCCTTGCAACAACTCTCTGCACATCTTCTCTCTGTGGATGTTTGTTTCCCTGGAGAACCCTGCCTCATACAGAAGACCTGGACCATACCACCAACAGCTCACTCAAGTGACACAGAAGAATATGTCACTCCACCAAAGCCGACTGTGATTCTGCTCAAGGATCCTTCACTAGGAGACAGCGTGGTCTCATAATCCTTAATAAATTGAAATTTCTTTTTTTTTGGTTTTTCGAGACAGGGTTTCTCTGTTTAACAGCTCTGGCTGTCCTGGAATCGCTTTGTAGACCAGGCTGGCCTTGAACTCGCAAAGATCCGCCTGCCACTGCCTCCCAAGTGCTGGGATTAAAGGCGTGCACCACCACCGCCCGGCAACAAATTGAAATTTCTTTTTTTTTTTTTTTTTTTTTTTTTGGTTTTTTCGAGACAGGGTTTCTCTGAATATCTCTGGCTGTCCTGGACTCACTTTGTAGACCAGGCTGGCCTCGAACTCACAGTGATCCGCCTGCCTCTGCCTCCCAAGTGCTGGGATTAAAGGCGTGCGCCACCAACGCCCGGCAAATTGAAATTTCTTAATAGACTGAACTATCCTTAAGAAATTAAAATTGCAGCCGGGTGGTGGTGGCGCACGCCTTTAATCCCAGCACTTGGGAGGCAGAGGCAGGCGGATCTTTGCGAGTTCAAGGCCAGCCTGGTCTACAAAGTGAGTCCAGCACAGCCAGGGCTACACAGAGAAACCTTGTCTCGAAAAACCAAAAAAAAAAAAAAAAAGAAATTAAAATTGCTTTAAAGCATGGCTGGCAAAAGAAAATATTTGTAGAAGATAAAGTGAAAAAAAAAAGAAAAACAGAGCAAGGGCACAAAAAGGTGTCAGTGAAAGTGGGCGTGGCACGGCATGCCTGGAATTGCACACCTGGGATTACAGCACTCACCAGAGGCAGGGTCACTAAGTTTGAAGTCAGCCTGAGCTGCTGCAGAGCAAGAATTTATGTAGAGGAATTTTAATTCAGAACTTTGGCTGCTCTGGCAAGAGGTCACACCATTCTGTGTGATCCAGCTGGAATATAGACATGCATGCCTTTAATCTCAGGAGACAGAGGCAAGCAGATCTCTGAGTTCAAGGCCAGCCTGGTATAGAGAAAGTTTCAGGAAAAGAAAAGCTTAGATCAGGCCATGCGGTGGTGGTGTAACATCTTTAATCCCAGCACTTGGAAGGCAGAGACAGGCGGATCTCTGAGTTGGAGGCCAGTCTGGTCTGTAAAGTGAGTTCCAGAACATTCAGTACTGTTACACAGAGAAAACCTGTCTTGAAAAACAAAAAACAAAACAAAAAAGAAAAAGAAAGAAAAGTTTAGGTCCAGGTGTGGTGGTACATGCCTTTAATCCCAGCACTCAGGAGACAGAGGCATGCAGATCTCTCAGCTCGAGTCGGTGAGTTGAAAAGCATTTGAAGTCAGAGAGCAGCACAGAGAAAGAGAGAAAAGCAGTTTTATTGGGAGAACTTTACAGAGACAGGCTGAAGAGAGAACAAGCTAGACACAGGTGAAGAGAGAATGAACCAGAGAATGAGAAGGAGCCTCCAAGACAACAATTACATCAGGAGAGTAAAAGTAAAAGATACTTTTACAAACTAATTTCAATATCTTCCCCCAAACCAAGGTGAAGACAGTCCAGACAGTCGGGGAATGGTGACCTGACAGAACAAGAGGGAATACGGATCAAGGGCTGGGGCAGGAGAATCAAGACATAAGAGATGGAGTACAGAGTGAGACTGCCCCCAAAATAAAAACTATTCACAAAACTACATTTACAAGTATATTCTTCTTGCCCGACTTTAAACCACCAAGACTGTGACGGCTACAGCAGTGTTCCACCCACAGAATGAACTGGCAACACTTTCCATCAGCCACAGTAGTCCATACCAGACACCACAGGGTTGACAAAGCTGGCTCAGTGGGTAAAAGCCTTTGTCTGTGGAGCCTGGAAATCTGAGTTCAACTCCTGGGACAAAAGCTGTTCTCTGATCTCCGCACATGAGCTATGGCACAAGTGCCTCCCAATAAATAAATGTAAAAAAAATAAAAATAAAAATAGTGCCAGGCAACTGTGGTGCACACCTTTAATCCCAGCATTCAGGAGGCATCTTTGCGAGTCCAAGGCTGACCTAGAGCAAGTTCCAGGACAGCCAGGGATACACAGAAAAACCCTATCTCCCAAATCAAAAACCAAACAAACATGTAAAATAAGTGACCAGGGGCTGGGGAGATGCTCGATTGGTAAAGTGCCTGCTGTGTAAGCTTGAGCATCTCAGCTGAGATCCCGCGCACGCAAGCCAGGCACGAGGGCTGTTGAGACAACCTGGTGGGGGAAGGCACCTGCTGTCCAGGATCCCTGCACCCACGTGGTGGAGGGAGAAAACCAACTCCTGCAAGTTGTTCTGATCTGCACCTGTGTGCTGTGGATCTCAGTCCCACAGAACAAAGAAAACTCAACCTGAAAAGAAGCTGGGCATGGCGGCATGTGCCTGGGGGCAGGGCAGACAGGAGATCCCTGGGGCTTGCTGGTTAGCCCATGAGCTGCAGGTTCAGTGAGAGACCCTGTCTCAAAAAATTCAGAGGGACAGGTTGGAGGGATGATGATTCAACCTGTGCTCTCCTTGCAGAGGACCAGAGTTCTATTCCCAGCCCCCAAATCATGCAAATAGGACAGCTTATGACTGCCAGTGGCCCCAGCTCAAGAGACTCAAATGCTCTGACTCTGGGCCAGACATACCTACAATCACACACACAACTAAATCTTAAAAAAAAAAAAAAAAAGATGGAAAGCAATTGAGGAAGACACAGAATCAATATCTGGTGACACACACACACACACACACACACACACCAGCACACACAAACACGTATGCATTTACATTATGCCCCCACACAAAAATAAAAAAACAAATTAAAATGATACCAGCTGGCTGGGAGGCACAGAGTGTTTGGCTAGCTGGCATGCACTGGCTTTGAGCTCTAATAGCTTGAGAGTGGGAGTAAAATAAAGCCTTTCAGGCATCTGGGGAAAGACTATCTCCTTCATACCTGGCCTGAGAGAAACTCTGGTCACTCTGTGAAGGTCTCAGCAAATTAAACGGGCTCCAAGGAGCAAGAAAGAGTTGGATTAACCCAACAGTTTGCTGACTGTAAACCAACTACCACAGCCTGTCAAGTTGGTCAAAAAGAACAGAATGGTACTTAGGAAGCTGAGCAGGAGAACTGCAGTGGGGCCCAGTCTAGCCTGGGATACATAATACATTTTAGGCTAGCCTGAGTTACATTATGAGTAACTATCTGGGGGAAACAAACAAACAATCAGCCAGGCATGGTGGCACACACCTTTAACCCCAGCAGGAGGATCTCTGTGAGTTCCAGGTCAGCTTGAACTACATAAATTAAAATGACATGGAGAATACATAGTGAATTCCAAGACAGCTAGGGCTATAGTGAAACCCTGTCTCAAAAACAAAACAAAACAAAAACTCAAGTGAATTTCATTAACAGCTAACACAGTACGAAGAAGGACATTTAGGAGGATGTTGAGGATCACAACGTTTCTTTTTTTCTTTTCTGTGTAGCCCTGGCTGTCCTGGATTCACTTTGTAGACCAGCCTGGCCTTGAACTCATAGAGATCTACCTGCCTCTGCCTCCTGAGTGCTGGGATTAAAGGCGTGCGCCACCACACCCGGCCTCAACATTTCTTTGCCGTCTTAACTAAGGCAAAGGCAATCCTGCTGCCTTAAATAAGGATGAGGGTGGCCATCAGTGGGACTCTTGTGAGGAAGCCACAGTCTTACCTGGGGTTACCTCTGGAAAGGGGCAGCTTTTCCATGCAAGTAAAGAGACTGTCAGATGACTAGCCAGCTGCTGGACAAATCATCTTACTATATCTGTCCTCTAATTTGCTTCAGTGTTGACTGACCCATGGTACAAGTGACCTACAAAAGACTCCTGGCTCCATTAAGGCAGAAAGAGGTGTTTTATTTTCTGAAACTCAACAAGATTTGGAGGCTAATGACCCAGGACACTGAGCCCAGGAAACAGCTGGAAGGAACCTGCAAGTGATGGGTAAGCTGGCTGACCCCAAGGTGAATCCACCGGATCTCTGGGCGGGGCTGAGGAGGGCTTTGTTGACTACAACATTCTCTTCTCCACCTAGGCTCAAATAAAGAGATCACAACATTGTTTCTGTACCCAACTTTTATGTGGGTAAGATCCTTTCTGATCCCACAGTCAAGTGTGAGGCACAGGTGGTTGCTTAGGACCCAACACCCCAAGATCTCCAGCCAGAAAACAGGAGCTCTCACATTGCTTCAGCTGCTTTAGTCTTGGGAAGGAGACACGTGTGTGTGCTAGGCAAGACTGCACAGCTCCTCGGATGTCCAGTGTGTGCAGCAGGCTGCAGAGACTAGTCCCGGAATGTGGTGAACCTTACAGCGTGGGTCTGGGTTGAGATCTGGACAAGGAGGGGCCTGAGGCCTGAGGAATTGGGGGGTGCAGGCTCAAACTGAGTTGTGGCTCAGCTACAGGCCACTCCACTCCTGAAACCCAAAGTCAGTCCAGCTCGGGGATGCCAGTCACACACAGAAAGGGGCTGTCACCGTCCCTCAAAATGGGCTGTGATTTGTTCCAGAGTCCTGCCTTTAGTCTCAGGGACAAAGGTCAACGTGAAAAGGACACTGAGGACACAGAAGGCAGCGCTGAGCCAGAAGGCACCGTAGGGCCTGAGGATCTCCTGCAGAGAGAGGAAAAGCACAAGTGGAGGTAGCTAGAGGAGAAGGAGCACCCCAAATGCAGCCTGCCCTGCCAGGCATAGTGTGTCTCTGGAGACCCAGGTGTATAGGGGATAGCTCACCACCACCCAAGGTGATGTGTGCCTGGGAAACGGAGGCTCATGGTAATGTAGTGACTGCCCTGAGATCAGAAACGTCAAGGGACAGCTAGGCTTCTGTTTCTGGCATTTCAGGCTTACTGCTATCACTCCTCTCCTACATCTTTGTCCCTGCCCTCCAGTGCTGTGATGACAAAAAAGGAGGGACTCACTCTTGAGAGAGGGTGAGTCTGTGACCCCTTAAAGTCCCCATTTCTCAGGGCCTTGCAGGAGAGGACACGAGGTGACCTTCTTTTCTCAAAGCTCTTCTTTCAGCCTCTTCAACAGAGTGCTCCCAGGATCACCTCCTTCTGAACTTCTTTCCCTGGGTCTTTCTTTTGTTGTCTGCTCCCTCCCACATTCCTTGGTGGGGCCCCCTGGGCACCTTGTCTGTTTGAGCATGTCTCTGGCTAGCTAGGTGTCTCCACGCCACCCACTGCCTTCTCGGCACCTGTCATGAAATGGACCCTGTTCAACACAGCCGTTGCCATCTCTGCATGAACAGGCCTGGGCATGGCACATGCCAGATCTGGAGGGCACCTGTGATGGACAGATGGCATGCTCATCGGCACCAGAACCTCTCTAGTGGCTGGAAAGTGAGCAGGTATGAGCCACATCAGCTAATACAAGGGAAATAAAGGGACTGACATCCTTTCAACCTAAGAGGAAGGTATCCTCACCCCAACACAGACTAAAGACTTAGGGGACCACAGACCAGGCTCCTCTTTTTGTCTAGCCTCTGGATCCATGTCACCTCTGAGATGGCAGTGTCCCAGGCATGAGGGGACCTCAGCCTACATTCAAGGTGATGGACATGGAATCTTTGGCAATGAGGGTAGTTTTATGAGGCATGCCTTTGCTGACAATGTGAAAGAAGGCATGGGCGTGCACTCACCATGATGCTGCTGAACTCTTTTGTCACCAGAAAAGCCATGAACCAGTTGGTGAGGACACAGACACCAGTGGCCACACCCTTGACATGCAGAGGGAAGATCTCAGACATGAGGAGCCAGGGGATGGGTCCCCAGCCCACTGCAAAGCCTGTGGGAGCAAAGCAGTGTTATAACACACATGTTGGGCTCCTACCAGCTCTCAACTGTGCTGGAAAGCCTTGGGCCAGTCCCTTCCCTTTTGGGCTTCAAGACAAGGGTGGGACCGGCTCCAAAGTTGATTATGTGCCCAGCACATGGTCAGAGCCATAAAACCAAGTAAAATTAAATTAGATTTGAAGCTGAGTGTATAGAATTTGGCATGGTGGGGTACCAGGACAGGAACCCTCACCCATCTTCCCTTGGATCTGTTCTTACCAGCAATGAAGAGGCACATGCTGCCTATAGCCAGCCAGGCCAGTCCCACATGGATATCAACTGGCTCTGCCGAGATGGGCACCAAGAGGCCTATATGGGAGGAGTTGCTGGGACCACTCTGGATCAGCTTGAAGTAGGTACCAAAGGCACTCATGCTGAATACCATGGTCACACCTGCAGGCAAGGGATCAGGCTACACAGGACGCTGGGGACATGGCAGCCTCCAGGACTTAGAGGGCAGTGTGGCTGCTCTGAGAGGCAGGCCAGGCTCAGCAGTCTTGCACCTTGGCTATGGAAGTCCCTAACTGGCCAGTACTCCGACCCTGCTTTGGACCCCAGACCTCAGCAAACACTGGGAAGTCCCCAGCAGTCCCCCACCTGCACAAGCAGGAATGGAAACAGCAGTGCTCAATGCCACACCCACAGTGGCATTCACAGCTGCCACTGGGCACCATGGGTGAGCAGGCCAAAGCTACCAACCAGGACCTGGCCTCCCCATAGCCCTTTCCCTATTTCATAGTGAGAAAGAGGCTTGGGGACAGATGGTCACTTGCTCAAAACAACCTGTCACACCACCTCCCTGGCCTTGTCTCCCCCATGTGAGCCAGGGAGGTTGAACCCTCCCCCTCAGGCCTCACCCGACAAGGCCAGAAGCAGCCTCCGCCCTGCTCTGTCCATGATGAGGGCCGCCACAGCAGTGAACAGGACCTGGATGATGCCCACAGTGACCGAGGCCAGGCTGCTGTCCTGGGGGAGGGGAGAAGCTGGTCTGCTAGAGAGAGACAAGTCCCTCCCTCTCTGGCTCTGAGCTGGGTCAAAAAGCCCTAGGTTCCAGGAGACCAACTCACGAATGTGGCACGAGGCAAGCTACAGAGAAGCCTCTTACCTTGAACTTGGCCTCCTCAAAGATGGTCTCGGCATAGAACATGATGGCATTGACCCCTGACAGCTGCTGGAAGGCCATGAGTGAAATGCCGATGATGAGGGGCTTGTAGACGCCAGGACGCCTCAGCATAGCCAGCTGGAAGCCCTGCCACAAAGAGGGCCCATCAGTGCTCTCTCTCCTGACCCAAGGGTCCTTCTCTGAGCCCAGGAGTCTAAGTGGAGGAGAGTGAGCCTCGGCTTGCTGTCCCCAACCCACCTGGGGCCCTGAGTGTGCAGATAGGACCCTGCAGCCTCCTCATGTAGGATGAGGGTGGTGAGAGGCTGCACACTCCAGCACCTGCTCCCCAAGTACCAAGTACTTCTGTATATTCAGGGTTCACCTCCAGCCGGGTGAAGCAGAGTGTCATCTGCTTCTGCACAGAGCTCAGCATTCCTGAGTGATGGTGAGGACTATCTATCTACAGCTGACGCCACCAGACTCAAAGTGGCTGCCTGCTACTAACTCTGAAGACCGCCCTGCCTACAGTCCCCATCAGACAGAAGCCCTAGTCCATTCCCCCTCCCAGGCCTGGCCTTTCTTTCACTTGTTAGGACAGTAAGAACTAAGGAGGCTCCAGCTGGCCCCCACCTGCTCGGATGGGACAGCACTGGTCTTCATTGAGCGGGAGGAGGGGTGCTGCTAGTCAGGTGTGTGGCCTTGGGAACAGACTGTGCTCTCTGGCCCGCTCTTAGCCTCCTACCTGGTGCTCAGCCCCAACAGGGGGCTGTTCCCAGCCCTCCTCAGTGCCCCACAGGAACCGCAGGGCAGCCATGGCCTCTTGGTGCTGGTGCTGAGTCAAGAGGAAGTGTGGGGTCTCTGGCATGCAGCCCATGAGCAGCAGCATGAGGGTGGGGGGCACACAGCCCAGCACGGCTAGCCAGCGCCACTCCAGGACCCAGCCTGCAAAGGCAGATGTCAGAGCCAGGGCGAGCCAACCCTGCAAGCCTCCAGACTCATTCCAATGGTAGCTCCCTCACTGCCTCTGCCCAGCTGCCCCCATGTTGGTGAAAGAAACTGTTGCTACTAGGATTGTTCTATTAGGACATCCTTAGGTGACAGCTTTTAAGGGAAATACAGAGGGACTGCACATAAAATGTAAAACACTTGAAAGATGACAATTTCCATGTCTTACAGTCATGGTAACATATCACAGTGTACTGCCATGGAAATGCTGTACTCTCAAGTCACGTCAAGGCATGGATGCTGCAAAATACTTCACAACAGTGAGACTGTTATTGCTTTGATGTATTTGCTGCATTATAAAGTAATTTTTAATTTATTTGTATGTGTGTGTATGCATCCAGGCATGAAGTGTGGAAGCCAGAGGAGGGCATTCATCAGGTAGTCTATTGCTGTCTGCCTTACTTCCTAGACAGGGATCTTCTCTGAATCTGGAGCTAGGCTGGTGGTCACCAGGTCCCCGCATCTTGCTGTCTCTACTCGACCACACTGCTGGAGTTACAGGAACTCATGACTACACTTAGCCTTTTATGTGGGTGCTGGGGATTTGAACTCAGGTCCTCGTGCTGGGCACTTTTCATATGCTATTTATGTCTTGGCCGTAACAGCCTTGGACACTTAGGGATGGGGAACTGAGGCTCTCGGGCAGTGAACCACAGCAGGTGGTGGTGTGTCAGGTTTGAAGGCTGGCCTCTTTCTACCTGTTCCTAATGAGGAGATAATCTCTGAAACCTCTCCAGGCCACCAGCTCTGCCCCTCACTTCTGGGAAGCAGCCTCCTTCATGTGACACTCTGCTGACTGAGAACCTAGTGATAACACACTGAGAGTCCAGTTCTCCAAGTGTCTGAGCTAAAGCATTTCCCTCTGCCCCACCCCTCCTTGTACTACAACTCTCTACTGAGTCCCTCCGCGGTGTGGTGGGCTTCTGGGACAAAGACACCACCTGCTCTGGTTCTCCCTGGCACCCAGTTACCAGACCCCCACACACCGGCCCCCAGGAGCATGACTGAGAAAACTGCCACCTTGGCCAGCAGCACCAGGCAAACTCTTGCCCTCTACAAAGCTCAGTTCACAAAGTGGCCACACAGCCATTAATGGGATCAAAAGACAGCGTACAAATCTACCTGTCACATAGGCTGAGAGGATGCCAGTCACAACCATCAGCTGCACACAGGAGCCGAGCAGTCCTCGGACGGCTGGGTAGGCAATCTCTGAGATATAGACCTAATGGGAGTTGAGGTGAGACTTTAAACGGAAAGGCTGAACTGTATGGCTGTGGGTCAGCTGAGTGACCTTCCCCAGTTTCTACAGTTTAAAGAGGATTGTGGGTAATGGGTTGCTGCTGCTGCTGTGTGTGTGTGTAAGGGGAGAAAGGGGTGCACAGAGCTTCCCTAATCTCATTTTTGTTTTTTATGAGATAGAGTTTCATGTAGCCTAGGCTAGCCTCCAACAAGCTGAGGATGCTCATGAATTCCTGATCTTCATGTATTCACCCCTCCAGTCCTGGGATTACACATATGTGCCACCAGGCCCAGCTCAGTACATGTTTAACATGCACAAATGTGAGTTAGAACAAAAGACAGCACCTAGCCTCTAGGTGGCACCCAGGACACTGTAAGTGCCCTTGTTCAGGCTAATTTTACCAGGGGCTACCATCACTTCTAAGCTTGGGGGTCACTAGGCATTATTGATACTTCTAGGTTACTCCATATCCTATGCCTGTGGCTAGCCTAGTTAAAACAAAACAAAACCCCTACACAGCTACAGCTTCCCTCTCCTCTAGCTCCTTCACACCTCCAACAGATGCAGAGAAAATGAGGCCACTGAGGTGAGGGAGGGATGGGTGGTCACCCAAGCGTGTGGCCACAGGTTGCTGGTGATCTCAGTTACCACGGTTCAAGTCTTTCCAGAGACCACGACCTCGACCAGCAGCGTTCTGTGCAAAGGCCTCAACCATTTCAGGACTAAACCTTATTATAGAGGGGAGCAAACTGAGGCTGGGAGAGAAGCCTGGGCCCAGGTAAGTGAGCCAGGTGTGTGGGCTGCAAAGTGTGTAGCCTTGGGTCAGGGGCTGGCTGCAAGCAGTGAAGGGAGCCAGCGGCCTCTGCCTGGGACAAACCAGACACGAAAATAGTGGAAATCTAGTTGTCACTGTTAAGCATTCAGAGATACCATCATTTGTGGAGTTAAAGGGGCACAACTTCGGGCAACACAGTGTGTGAGGAATGGTTTCACTGCTGACCAGCAAAAGTCATCTAGGAGGCCCAAACCACTCACCGGTGCCACTAGTGAGGCGACTCCGCAAGCTAGGCCGGTGAGGAGGCGGCCTCCGAGCAGCATCCACACGTCCTGGGCCGCGGTGATGACGGCAAAGCCGGTCACGAAAGGCACAGTGCAGAGCAGGAGGCTCAGCTTGCGCCCCGTACGGTCCACGAGCCAGCCGCCCAGTATGCCCCCTGCCGCAGCGCCCAGGGTCACGATGGCCTGGGGACCCGGACAGGCTGAGGAGGAGGCCACCAGGGCCAGGGCGCACGATCCCTCCACCCCACGCCCCGCAGCCTCAGAGGAAAGAGAATGAGGAGGACCCTGGGGTGCGGCAGAGAGTGGGGGACCCGGGGCTCCCCCGCGGGCTCACCCCGAACCAGGAGGCCGCACTGTCTCCGAGGCGCAGGGCGGGGGGCCCGGTGTGCCGCAGGCTGGGGATGGCGGGGGAGCTGTAGCCGAGAACGAAGCCAAAGCTGAGCGGGCCCAGGGCGGCAGCGAAGGCGGCAAGGAAGACCCGGCGGCCGGGGGGAGCGCTGTGGGTACAAGGCAGAGCGTGAGCGGCGTCGCCGGGCGTGAGGAAGAGGCCATGGCCCCGGGGAGTCCGCACCTAGCGCCTGGCCGCCGCAATAGCGGCTGCGTCTCCTGGGGGTCCTCGGGCGACATGACCGCAGCGCAGAGGGTAGGACGCGCGAACTGTCGCGGCTCGGGCCGGCGCGGCCTCCACTGCAGGAGCGACCAATGGGACGCTGGAACCCGCCCCCGAGTCAGAGCTGGCCAATGGAGGCACAGAGCCGGTTGCAAAGCCCACTGGATCCGAACTACGCCCCGCCTCTACTCAGGTACAGGTTTGTTGGGGGCTTGTGCCCCTCAGGTACCATTGTCCAATGGGAGTGTGGTGTGAGCCTGAAGGCGTGGCCACCGAGACCTTAGGACTGAGCTAGCCAATGAGGATGGAGAAGGTTGCTGGGGGCGTTTCAGATGTTTTTGTTTTTCTTGCCATCTGCCGGGGGCCGGAGGTGGCCGCGCGCCAGAGCAGGACAGAAGTAAGCTTTCCCGAGTTTTTCTCCTTCCACCATGTGGATCGTCTGGATCGAACGGAGGTCGTCAGGCTCGGGGGCAAGGACCTTTATCATCCCGCTGGCTCGTTTTGGTGGTTTCATTTGTTTATTATTTTTATTTTAAACTTATTTGTATGAATATCTTGCTTACATGTATATATGTGTGCCCCATGCGTGCCTGGTGCTTGCGGAAGCCAGAAGGCGTCATCAGATCCCATGGAACTGGAGTTTGAGATTGTTGAGAGCCACCATATGCGTGCGTGCTTGAGACCTGAACCTGAGCCTTCTGCAGGAACCGAACCACCCCCTCCAGAGCTCTCCCCCCCTTTAAAGACTTATCTATTTATTTTTCTATAAATAAGTGCTCTGTTTTCATTCACACCAGAAGAAGGCATCAGATTCCATTATAGATGGATGTGATGCACCATGGAATCTTACCAGCTGTTCCTCCTCAACCATGACTGCCTCAGAGAGCCTCAGGGTGGAAAGGCTCCAAGCAGACTGTCTTGAGCACCTGCCCCCCTCTCCTTGGACTTTCTGAAACTGACCTGGTACTTCTGAGGGGCAGCTCACCTTCATCAAGATTGCTACAAAATCTAGGACCCCGAGATGCTGAGGATCCTGTCAGGCAAGGTCCCCCATTCCAGAAGTGGGGCAGAGTGGAACTTAGTGATTTTCCTGTTTCCTGGTTGCCCCACAGATAATACCAAGCCATGGATTATCTTTCTATTATCTCTTTATCTTTCTACCTCCCTGTGATTGCCTGACACCACTGCTCTCTGCTTAATTGCTACTTAACACTGTGGGCAGGCAGCTTCAGTGGTACGGATATATTTCTGGAAAGAACCAGTGATAGGCACCTCGTCCCTCCCTGTGCCCAGGTGTCTTCATCTCTCGAGCATTGTGGGCAGACTAAGTATTCAACTGACAGCCAGTACAGTGTTTGGCATTACTACAGCCACCCAGTTGTAGCAAACAGCGTTTCCCAATCTTGATCACAATATTATCTCTTAAAGGCCTAAAACCACCTGTCTGTGCCTCTACAAACTCTCATGCTTGGGTGATAAATTCTCATCACTGCTTTGTAGTCACCGGCTTTTCTTTCCCAAGGACTCGTGAGTGCCTTTGGACAGTAGGTTGTTGGTGTCTGCAGAGTAAAGGTCATGGGAAAAATTGCACCTAGCCCATGTACTTTGTACCTGAGCCAGAGGTGCAGCAGAGAGGGTTATGTAGAAGGGTTGCTCCGGTGAGCCCAGCTAGCACCAGATTTCTAAGCCATGGGCACCTATGAACCCCGGCTAGTGATCTCCCTTCCCAAAGTTGCCTAGATATTGTTGGTAGAGAAGCCATACCCCCTTTTTTTGCCTAGATATTGTTGGTAGAGAAGCCATACCCCCTTTTTTTGCCTAGATATTGTTGGTAGAGAAGCTGTACCCCCCTTTTTTGCATAGATATTGTTGGTAGAGAAGCCATACCCCCCTTTTTTGCCTAGATATTGTTGTTAGAGAAGCCGTACCCCCACTTGGTGAGTGAGGCCCCTCTCTTGCCTCCTCAGTGTCTCCCATACCCTGCCTGTTATTTTTGGTCATAGTCGGCTTCATTTACTGCCCTTCTGGAAGAATAAATACAGGCTTGGATTTTTTTTTCTGTTTCATTCATCCAGATATAACAAGAAGGACAGGAAAAATACAGACACAAGCTCACTAATTGGTATAACAGGAAAAACAACAGCCAGGAGCCAGTTGTGTGGCCCAAGCATGCCTCCCGCTCAGCGCTTGGGAGGTGGAAGTGGGAGAATCAAGAGTTCAAGGCCACCCCTGGCTACATGAAACTGTCTCAACATCTCTCCCCTAATCCTAAAACAGAACAAATACCAGCCAACCCCAACTGATGGGAAGCCCTTCGTTCACCTCTGAGGGGCACACACACAGGTCAGCGAGAGGCAAAGTGCTCTGGGACTAAGGGAACACAAGATTCAAATCATCGACTCTTTTGGAGTCTGTTTTTTTTTTTAAATGTAGCATTTTTTTTCTTTTTTTTTTAAGATTTATTTATTATGTATACAGTGTTCTGTCTGCAGGTATATCTGCAGGCCAGAAGAGGGCACCAGATTTCATTATGGATGGTTGTGAGCCACCATGTGGTTGCTGGGAATTGAACTCATGACATCTGGAAGAGCAGCCAGTGCTCTTAACCCTGAGCCATTTCTCCAGCCCAGAGTCTGTTTTCTTACATTAGCAGCAGGGGATAGAGTCTGGAAGAGGGCTCAGTTGGTACAGCGCTTGCTTTGGACACATGAGAACCTGGGTTTGACTCTCTGGCATTCTTGTAAAAGCCGGGTGTGGTGGTGCATGTCTGTAATCTCAGCACTGGAGAGGTGCATACAAGTGGTCCCTGGGGTTCACTGACCGTCCAGGCTAGCTTAACTGGTGAGCCCCACCAGACCCTAGTGAGAGACCTTGTCTCAAAAAACAAAGTGCATGGCTTTTGAGGAACACCACCTGAAGCTGACCTCTATCCTCCACATGGAAACCCACTTATATCTGCACAAGCCCCCGAAAGAGAAAGGCTAGAATGAATAATATTCGGGTGGGGTTGAGATCTAGTGTGAAGTTGCCTCTAAAGCTAAAGAAGATCCAGGCACCTTCAGTCCAATGTATCTGCTAAACTGTTGCATGAGGGGCGGGGAGGAGTGAGGGGGGAGTCCTCAAGAAGGAGCCAAAGCTCTGACCTCTGGCACACACCCATGACATCAGAACTCCTCGGAGCTGCTTCCTTGTGGGCAGACGATGGGTCCATGAGGGCAAGAAGGGGAATCAGCTGCCAAACCAAAGAGGGACCTGTGACCTCTGGGGCAGGGCTGCTATTTCTCTACTTCATTTATGTCTGGCTCAGTCCACATTATTATTATTTTTTTTTGGTTTTTCGAGTCAGGGTTTCTCTGTGTAACAGCCCTGGCTGTCCTGGACTTGCTTTGTAGACCAGGCTGGCCTCGAACTCACAGAGATCCGCCTGCCTCTGCCTCCCAAGTGCTGGGATTAAAGGCGTGCGCCACCACGCCCGGCTTCAGTCCACATTATTTACTGCTCACTTTTCAGGAGAGTGCTGGGGTAGGCATTTTAAAAATCAGATTTTGCAGAGGACCTGGGTTGGGTTCCCAGTACCCACTTTGGGCAGCTCCCAACTGCGCAGACCTCTAGCTCCTGGGTCCTCTTTCAGCTTCTGTGGCAACTACATTCATGTGCACATACACACAGGGACACACTGCATATACATAATTTAAAAATCTTTATAAAATAATATAACACGTATAAAATGAATTTTTGTTAGTGTTATATGTGCCTGCATGTGTGTGCACCATGTGTGTGCCTCCTGCCCTTCGAGATCAGAAGAGAGCATTGGATCCTTTGGAACTGTAGTTACAAATGGTTGTGAGACACCATGTGGGCGCTGGGAATCAAACCAGGGTCCTCTGCAAAAACAAGTGCTCTTGACCACTGAGTAATTTCTCCAGCTCTCCAGCTCTTCATTTCAACATTCTGATGTATCTATAAGAGGACATGTGCCGGGCGGTGGTGGCGCACGCCTTTAATCCCAGCACTTGGGAGGCAGAGGCAGGTGGATTTTTGTGAGTTCGAGGCCAGCCTGGTCTATAAAGTGAGTCCAGGACAGCCAGGGCTACACAGAGAAACCTTGTCTCGAAAAACCAAAAAAAAAAAAAAAGAGGACATGTAATTGCTGGGCTCTTAATGAAAGAACAAGGCAGGGGCTTGGGATACAGCTCAGGAACAGAGCCTGTTTGCCTACTGCATGCGAAGCCTTGGCATCCACACCCAACACTGTAAAACAAAAAAAAGGTGGACCCTCTCAAGGGAGGGACTCTGAAAACTCTCAATGACAAAGATGCACTATTTCCTGGCAACATGACCTCTCAGTTACAAGATGAATGTATCCTAAGACTCTGCAAGTGCCCTTGCTTTATTGTTGTTTGAAACCAAAGCAGAAGGAAGCAGGAGGCTTCATTCATCATTTCCAGGTTTCCAGGCTGTAGCACAGCGGGTCCCACCCCAGTGAACACAGGCAGCAACAGGGCCAAGGTGCAGAAAGAAAGCTTATTTATAGTAAAATTAAAAAGCATCTCTTCTTCATAAAAGAAACATAGTATGTGACATAAGTCAAAATTTACGAAAAAAATAATTTCCATCTAAGTCTATAAAATACAAGAGAAGGGTTGCAAAGAATAAGAATGAACATTTTTGATTTATTCAAAGTTTTGATCTAAAACTTCAATGAAATCTACCACCTTTATTACAAGGGGACTGACGGTTCTTGAATGGAAAGAAACAAGGGTCAAGAAAGATGGCACTGGACACTGGAGAGTAACCCAAACTGGCTGAAGGTGCAGGAGGCTTGGTCTACTAGATCCTGGCCTGGCTGAAGACATTTTGTTGAGACAGGACATTGGAGCTGCTTAGACAGTATAACCCTGCATAAGAAAAGTAAGGACGGCCAACGAGACACAGACTCTACTTCAAATCAATGATGTCTTCTTCGGAGGAGGCCATGAGCTGGAAGGGGCTGCTGCCTGAGCCCGGGCTGCCCTCTTTGTCCACTACAGGGTCCTGCTCGGAGCTTGTAGAGTGGTTCCGGCCCTCAGGATTGGCTTCAGAAGCAGGGCTTTCCAAAACTCCTGATAGGATCCTGGAAGAGAGAAGCCACTGTCAAGAGCTCTGTGGGCATGCCATGAATCATGGCGCCGTTGCTTGCTGCCTTCTGTTCTCTTGGGTTCAGTGTATCTACCACAGGTCAAAGAAGGAAGGTAAAGAGGTGCAGGGTGCCACTTCTCAGAGTTTCTGATTCCACAAATGTGCCCGCCCCTCACCTCACCCCACCCCCGGCCTCGGAAGTACCTGGCCCTGCTCTGCCCACTTGATCTCCTGCTGCTTCCCTAGGACTCTGTGAAACCTGTCCCTTCTTCCCTTTGTCTCTGGTCATGCTGCCTACTCAAGCAACTGCCCAGAGTCCCTGCTACCTGAGACACTGTTTCCCCATTCTTATCATTCATTCTAAACCAGCCCTGTGCTGCTTCCTCTATTCTTCCTTGATCGCCTATCAAAGTGGACCTTCTAAACCTGCCATTCTATCACTTATTATTAAAATTTTATTTTTATTTTATGGATAAAAATACGGATGCTTTGCCTACATACATGTCTATATACCATGTGCATCCCTGTGCCCTCAGAGGCTAGAAGAGGGTATTGGATTTTCTAGAACTGGAGTTACAGATGATTGTGAGCCATCATGTGAGTGCTGGGATTTGAACCTGGGTCTTCTGGAAGATCAAACAATGAGTGTTCTTGACTGCTTAGCTATCTTTCCAGCAGTTAATATTATTATCATGAGACAGGATCAGACTGGCCTTGAACTTGCAATGATTCTCCTGTCTCTACCTCCCAGGTGCTGGCATTCCAGGCCTGAGCCATGATATCCAGTCACTTACAGTGTTTTTTTTTTTTTTTTTTGTTTAAGACTCATTATTTTACTTTTAATATTTTGAGACAGGGTCTCATTTTGTACTTCTGGCTGGCCTAGAACTCATTATGCAGAACAGACTTGCCTTGAACTTGAAACGATCTGCCTTTGTCCTTCTGAGTGCTGGGATTTAAAGCATGTGCCGCAATGGCCAGCCTGGTTGCCTTTTTTTTGTTTATTTATGTACACAATTGTTTACCTACATGTATGTCTGTGTACCATTTGAATTCCTGGTGCCCACACAGGCCAGAAGAAGATAATGGATACCCTGAAGCTGGAGTTACAGATGGTTGTGAACAGCCATTGAGCTCTGGGAACTTCAGTCCTTTACAAGAGCAGCCAGTGCTCTTAGACACAGTCATCACAGCCCCTTTGCTGCCTTGTAAGCTTCACAGCACCCCTGTGGTTGGCTGAGACCATTTGTGTCTTTATGGTTAGAAGCACACGTGACGCGGCTCTCTCCACCAGGCAGGCTCATGCTACTGTGACGGAGGTGTCTGAGCCCCCTACCCAGGTGGCAGGACACTTTTCACTGCCTGCATTACCTGCCCCTCTGCCATGCAGTGATGGCCTGTGGACCCTCTGCAGGGGCAGACAGGGACCTGGCCATCTCCCTGTCTCCCCCAGCTCAGTGCTGAGTTGAGTACTGCCTGCACAAGGGTTCCATTACTCTCCAGAAGGAGCACACGCACTGTTGCCGAAGGGACAGTGTGCCGTGTACTGAGTGGCCATTCAGAAGGGCTCTCCCTGTTCACAGGGCCACCAGTTCTGCAAAGTGCCTGACTCTAAAACTCTAAATTCCTACTGAGCAATCTTGTTTTTGTGTATCCTCATTAAACTAATGAGCCAAAGATAGTCTCTTAGAGTGCTCAGTAGGAGTGGGAGGGGGACAAGAGAGAGTAACATGTATGAGTGTCTGTGTGACTATGATCAAAATACATTGTATTTATACATTATATATAACATGTTAAAAGTCTCTCTCTAGGGCTGGGTGTGGTGTGTGTCTTTAATTCCAGCATTAGGGAAATAGGCAGGCAAATCTCTGAGTCTGAGGCCAGCCTGTTCTACTTAGTGAGTTCTAGGCTACCCAGGGCCAAATAGTGAAACCTTGTGGAAAAGTTTCTTCTCTATTGCTTCTCTTATATATACGTGTGTGCCTGAGTGCATGCATGCATGTGCTTGTGTGTGTGTGCCTGAGCGCATGCATGCATGTGCTTG
>CAJQZJ010031933.1:1427916-1493301 GCA_907164525.1 Lophiomys imhausi | reverse complement strand
CATGCATGTGCTTGTGTGTGCCTGAGTGCATGTATGTGCTTGAGTGTGTGTGTGCCTGAGTGCATGAATGCATGTGCTTGTGTGAGTGTGTGTGTGCCTGAGTGCATGCATGCATGTGCTTGTAGTTTTGTGCATGTCAGGCACGGTTCCAGCTAAGCGATCTCCAGCCCCTCTTAATATATTTCACTGAACATTTGCTTGATTGCTGGTGACAGTGTCCTCTTGTCTCAGCCCCATCGTGGCAGCTGTCCTTTCTGAGACCTTCAGAGCAGGCTGGGTGCTGACCCTGAAGGGTGCTGGGCTAGTGGACCTCCTGGGCATGCTGGCATCCACTGGGCCACCACTTGGATCAGGGGCTTTTTCTTTTTACCTGTCACTGCTAGCTGACCTCACAGTCTCTGTCTTGGGGCCTCCTTGACTTTCTTCTAACCGCTTCCGGGTTTTTGATTTGGCCCTTGGTGCTCCTTCTGACCTGGGTCCACCATCATCAGAGAGACCTGCATTACAGAGGAGAATCACAGGCCAGTGGGTCGTTACCACAAGGGACAGAAAATGCCTTTTTTATTTTTTAAAAATCTTAAAAGTTGGGGTTGAAGATCTGGCTCGGCAGTTAAAAGCACTAGCTGTTCTTCCAAAGGACCCAAGTTCAAATCCCAGCATCCACATGGGAGTTCACAGCTGTCTGTAATTGCTGAATGTGGTGGCGCACATTTTATTCCCAGCACTTGGGAGGCAGAGGCAGGCAGATCTCTGTGAGTTCAAGGCCAGCCTGGTCTACAGAGTGAGTTCCAGGACAGCCAGGGCCTTACACGGAGAAAAACTGACTCGAAAAACCTAAAATAAAATAAAATGATAATAAAATAAAAGTTCTTTGTGAATTTCACACAGGCATATGATATGTTTTAATCAAATCCTCTCCACTTCCCTTAAGCTTTCCTTTTCTTTTTGTTTGTTTGTTTTGACACAGTATTTCTCTATGCAGCTCTGGCTGTCCTGGACTCACCCTGTAGAGTAGGCTGGCCTTGAACTCAGAGATCCACCTGCCTCTGCCTCCCGAGTGCTGGGATTAAAGGTACGCACCACCATGGCTTTTTGATTCTTATTGTTAGACTGAGATAGTACCAAAGATGACAGATTATTTTCAATTAGTTTTCCTGTTGATGAAGTCTTTTCTCTCTGATTATAAAGTATATATATACTGCAATATAAACACAGTCTAACACAAACAGCAAAGTCCCTAAAATCCTATAGCGGTTTTATTAACTGTCTGTTTCCCACCCTTTTTTTGTTTTTGTTTCCCACACTTAACATGGCTTGGTCAGCTTTCTGTCCTAACCAAGAAACATCCCCACCATCATTGGTGGGAAATGGTCCAGTATTCCCTGGGGTAGAAGTAATTATGATTGACGGATTTATAAATCTCTTCTGAAAAGGAGTTTCTTTAAATTATTTGTATTACATTTATTTGTGTCGTGTGTGTATATGGGTGCTTGTATGTCATGTTGTAGGTGTGTGGAGATGAGGGGACAACTTGAGGAAGTTGTGTGTCCTGGGGTTCAAACTCAGGTCATCAAGCTTGAAGCAAGTGCTTGTACCCTCTGAGACATCTCACTGGCCTCAGGTTTCCTTTTTAACCTCTGGGTTTTGAAAATGACGGACATTCAAAGATGAAGCCCCACTGGTCTATTCGCAACCATAGAAACAAATCCTGGCGGCTGTTATTACCTAGCAGTTCCCTGCGGGTTCTGCTTGCTATTTCTTTAATTTCCATTCGAGATAAGGACAAGGAGTGAGTGACAGGAATGGCAGCGATGCCCAGGCCGATGGAGGTGGGTGGAGTGATGACCTTGGAGACCAAGGGTGATTTCAGAGGTCGCTCGATGCTTCGGCCCACAAGGTTTCTAAGTGGAATCTTGTACAGATTTTTAGATTGAATTTCACCTGAAACACAATTTGGAAACGACCAGAACTTTAGATTCATGTTATTTACAACAGAAAAACATCTTTCCTTAGAAGTTTTAAATTACATTTATTGAGTGTGCATGTGCAGATGTGTCCATGTGTGAAGGTCAGGAGACAACCTAGATGACTCGGATCTCTCCTTCTGTCTGTGGGACACAGGAATTCAACTCAGGTCATCAGGGCCTGATGGCAAGTGCCTTTACCTGCTGAACCATCTTGCTGGCCTGAAAATGATTTCTTGTTCCTTAGTACAATTAACATGAGGAAGCTTCCTTTCTTTTGAGTGCATTTGATGAAATACACTCGCTGCCAGTCGAGCTTGCACAGAAAAATAGTCTAGACAAGGAGAGCAAGGAACTGCCTGCCTGGGGCACTCAACAGTGAATAATAAAGATGGCTGACGGTCAAGAAGTTACAAGAAATGCTTTCCTAGCCTCACAGGAGTCTGGCAAAGCCTAAGCAAAGCTGGAGTGACACGCTGAGGCCTTAAGGCTGCAGATTCAGCTGAAAACCTATTAGCACTAGTCACCCCTCCACCCCCCAGGAAAAACATGTGATGCTGCGAGCTGAATGCCCTCTGGCTTATTTCCCTTTTCCCCACTGAAACAATGTTTTACATAATGGGAGTTCTTCTGTTTTTGTTTGTTGAGTGCATGTGCGTGTGCACATGTACATGTACACATGGAGGCCAGAGGTCTACACCAGGGGTTTCCAGCTTACTTTTTGAGACTGGGCCTCTCACAGAGCCTAGAACTTGCTACACTGGCTAATCAGCTCACCCCAGAGATCCTCTTGACCACAGCACTGCACTTCTGGGTGCACACTGTCCCTGGTTTTGTATGTGAGTGCTTGGGATCTGAACTCGAGTTCTCAGGCTTGCATAGCAAGCACGAGCACGTTACGGAATGAGCCATCTCCCATCTCCTCAGCTCCTGGAACTCAATATAGACACTAGGTTGGACTTGCATTCACAGATATCCACCTACCTCTGCCTCCAGATTACTAAGATTAAAGGTGTTCACCACCATGCCTGGCATTATTATTACTATTATTTTAATATGTTTCTTAAGAATTTTACCAACTCAAAGAACAAAGTTTATTTATTGGCTTTTTTTTTTTTTCTCGAGACAGGGTTTCTCTGTGTAGCTCTGGCTGTCCTGGACTCACTTTGTAGACCAGGCTGGCCTTGAGCTCACAGAGATCTGCCTGCCTCTACCTCCCAAGTGCTGGGATTAAAGGGGTGTGCCACCATGCCCGGCTTATTGGCTTATTTTGAGACAGGTCTTACCACCTAGCTGGCACTGAATGTGGGATCCTCTGTCCCATTGAACCTCACAAATGTTGGGAACACAACCAAGCAAGTTCATTCTTTCTTTTTTTTTTTTTTATTTTTACTGGCTTTAGATAGACTACTTCAATAAGTATTTATATTTATTTCTTCTACTTCTTCTATTTCTTCTTTAATTTTCTTCTGCTTTGTTTTTGTTTTTTTTGAGACAGGTCTGTCTACATAGCCTTGGCTGTCCTGGAACTTGCTCTGTAGATCAGACTGGCGTGGAACACACAGAGATCCACCTGCCTCTGCCTTCTGAGTGCTGGGATTAAAGGCGTATGGTGATATGCCCAGTCTGAATGGTAACTTCTTTAGCAGCAATTATGTCTAGCTCTGACAATAAGCCAAAGACTTCAGGGTGTAAAGCATCTATTATTATTATTATTTCTTTGGTTTTTTGAAACAGGGTTTCTCTGTGTAATAGCCCTGGCTTTCCTGGATTTGCTTTGTAGACCAGTAGACCAGGCTGGCCTCAAACTCAGAGATCCACCTGCCTCTAAGCATGCACCATCACACCCGGATCTATTAATAAGACAGTAAAGGCTGGACTTCACCTTCCCCCAGGGAAGAAGGAAACAGCGGAGTGTCCCGGGATGGCGGCGTCTGAGGAGACGTGTGGGCACTGGCCCCCTTTGAGCTGCCTCCAGATGAGCCCTCATGCACATTTGTGGCTGCTGTGAAGTATATATCTGACTGGAAAGAAAGAGGAAGCGTTACCAGCTGCCTTGTGTTCCATGCTCTGCACACAATGGCCTCCTGCACCACTGCCCAGGCAGTGGCTGGTTCCCAGGCTTGGACGTGACTTCCTGACTCTTCTGAGCATGTAGTGCAGACCTGGGTCTGATCCAGTTAGGATTTCCCCGAGGATTTGCTTTCCTCATCTCTGCACTTGCCACACATCTGCAAACCTGACACAACCCACACTTCCTTCAGGAGTCTCAGAACTGGGACAGACCTCGGTGATTCAGTCAAGTCCATTCTGCAGGGGGAAAATGGATGTTTGCCTCACAGAGTCAGCAGATACCCCAGCATGCCCACATGTGCTGACTGTTTCTGAGAGGCAACTCTCTGGGATTTTGCAAGCCAGATCTTAAACATGGCCATCAATAAAAATTAAAACTATAAAATTAGCTTTGTGTGTGTGGCGTTTATCCACATATGTGTGCCATATGCGTGACTGTGCACCTGCATGGATAAAGGAGGAGGTCGGGTGTCCTGCTCCATCTTTCCCACCTTACTGCCTTAGGACAGGGCCTCTCCCTGAACCTGGAGCTAGGCTGGTGGCCAGCAAGCCTCAGCAATCCCCGTCTCTGTCCCTCACAGCAGTGGGGTTACAGACATGCATGTGACCGCACCCAGAATTTTTTTTGTTTTTTTGTTTTTTTTGGAGACAGGGTTTCTCTGTATAACATCTCTGGCTGTCCTGGACTTGCTTTGTAGACCAGGCTGGCCTGGAACTCACAGAGATCCGCCTGCCTCTGCCTCCCAAGTGCTGGGATTAAAGGTGTGCGCCACTACCGCCCGGCTCACACCCAGAATTTTACATGGGTGCTGGGGATTTGAACTCAGGTCTTCATGCTTGCTCTGTAAACTCTTTTACCTGCTGAGCCCTCTCCCCAGGTCAAATGGTATAAACTTACATATGTTAGAGACAAAGATCCTCAACATAGAATTCAACCATTCTTAATTATCTAGCTACATTTACTATTATTTGGGAACTCCTGTGTGGCTCTTCCTGACTCTGGTGTCAGCCATATGCAATGGATGGGTTCTCTGCACCACAGACATTGTCGAACACCAGTGAAAGCTTGGATAAAAATGTGTTGAGTCGGGGGCTGGAGAGATGGCTCAGCGGTTAAGAGCACTGGCTGCTCTTCCAGAGGTCATGAGTTCAATTCCCAGCAACCACATGGTGGCTCACAACCATCCATAATGAAATCTGGTGCCCTCTTCTGGCCTGCAGATACACCTGCAGACAGAACACTGTATACATAATAAATAAATCTTTAAAAAAAAAAAATGTGTTGAGTCTAGGGCTGCAGCTGGAGTAAGTTCTAGTTTAAGAGGTATTATTTGTTTCTGGTGAGAAGTATTTTTTTAAAAATTGCTTAATTTTATGTGCATGTGTGTGAGCCCAAGTGTATGTCTATGTGCCACGTACATGCCAGGAGTCCAAGGAGGTCAGATGGAAGCTGGGAACTGACCCTGGGTCTTCTGCAACAACACCAAGGGATCGTAACTGAGCTATCTTTCCAGCCCAGAAAAATAGTTCAACCGTCGATTACATATTAGACATCTTTTTATTTCTGAGTCGAAGTCTTACTTTGTATCCCAGGCCAGCTTGGACCTCACTATGTGGTTCAGACTGGCCTCAAACTCAACAGCAATCCTTCAAATAGCCTTACAAGTGTTGGGCTTAGCCGGGCGGTGGTGGCGCACGCCTTTAATCCCAGCACTTGGGAGGCAGAGGCAGGCGGATCTTTGTGAGTTCGAGGCCAGCCTGGTCTACAAAGCGAGTCCAGGACAGCCAGAGATATTCAGAGAAACCCTGTCTCGAAAAAACAAAAAAAAAAACAAAAAAAAAAAAACCAAGTGTTGGGCTTGCAGATGTCCATGTCAGATCTCTTGACATGAAGCCACTGGGACATAATGAGCAGATTGAGGCAGGACTCCAACTGTAAACTTAGGGTGGAGCTGAACCTGTAGCTAGGTTATAGACACAAGGGCTTGGCAAAAAATAAAAACGCATAGTTTTCTGAAGGTGAGGACATTTTACTGTTATCTGTAAACTATGTTACATCAGTAAACTTACTGTCAACAAACATACACATACACACATGTTTTAAACATGTCCATATTTTGGGAGCTCCTGTGTACACAGTGGGCTGTCCCTAGAGAGGGCAGCACAGGCCCTGTCCTGTGCCAGTGCAGCAGGGAGGCAAGGAAGCAGCTGCTTCCAACCAGCATGATTAAGATCAGCCTCAAGAAGGGGCCATAAGGAATGTGGCAGAGGCACTATCCTCGTCTGGAGCAGTGAGAGGGCCTTCGTGGGGTTGAATCGTGGCAGGGGCACTAGGCAGGCAAAGCTGCGCTGGGAGGTCATCTTTTCCAGTGTTCTTCAGATTTGCTCCTCCTCTGAGCTATTGGGCGTAGGTTAGCGAATGAGCCATGTTTCACAGGAAAAACCTCAAATTGAAGGTAGAAAGTGAGCACAGGGGGAAGTGCAGGCTCAGAAGCTGGCACTTGTCACCAAGCCTGACCACCTGCATTTCATATCTGGGACCCACACAGTGGAAGGATGGAGGTGACTCAGGCAGGTTGCCCTCTGATGTCAATGAGTGTGTTGTGGTGTAAGAGGACATACAGTCATAGACAGACAGACAGACAGACAGACAGACAGACACACACACACCCCATAACTAAAGATTAAGAGAAGGTCCTATTACACAGCTGAGTGTTCCCAAGCTGCCACTGGGGCCAATGGCTGTCTCCACACAGCAGGGAGCACTTTGTGGGGCTGGTCCTGTCCTCCTCTTTTCCATGGCTTTCAGGGATTGACCTGAGGCTGTCAGGTGTGCACAGCAAGTGTTGTGCATGCTGAGCCATCTCACCAACCCAAAGAGAGCATCTGGAAGCTCAAGGAGGGCACACATGAAACCCCACTGATCAATCTTGTCAGGGTCCCCACCTCCCTGCTGGCATTTTGACACAGAACAGCTGGCCTGATGCGGTAAGCAGCAGTGTTTGCTCACTTGACACCTGGGGTGCTAAGGCCATGAAACTGCATCCACTCACCCTGGAGGCCACGAGCTGCAGCTGTGGCACAACTGCCATGTGGACCAGATTCCCATTCACCAGCAGGCGGATCTCCATGGAGTCAGTGGTGAAGGCCAGGAGGTATGGGAAGGCGCAGACTGCAAGGGAACAGACGGGCTTGTGGGCTGGGGGCTACGCCTGCTCGGTCATCCTCACTGTTCTAGAAACTTTCATCCGTCCTGCTCCTGTCTACTTCACATGGGTGGGCCTGCCCCTCAGGTGTGCGCTCTAACCAGCTGTCACGCCTACAGCTTGTCTTCCGGTGGCTCAGCTGCCCAGTCCTGTGGGACTTTGCCCACACCCACCAGAGTACAGCTTGACACCCTTTCAGCCCATGACAACCTGCTTGGAAACCTTTCCTTTCCCCTTCCTTCCTGGCTCTGCCCATGTGTCTCCAGCTCTGTCACCCTTGTCTGTATCTGGTATCTGATGGCCTTGTGTCAAAGGCAGCAGCTGCGTCCGTCAAAGAACCCCTGAACTTAGATGCTTTGTTCTTGTCACAGGTGGCTCTCCTCCTGGAGATGCTGCTAGGACATGCTGACTTCCTGGCCACAGTTACTCAATTGTACCTGTGCCTTTTGACTAGTCCTCACTGTCCACCCTGACCTTCTCCTGCACTCTGTGCGTGGGTGGCATGTGCCGTCTGGGGGTGTCCTTAGTGACTTATTCTGCTATGCTATGCCTCTGGTCTGATCACTCCGGGCTTGGCTCAAAGCCCAGAGGTCAGTTTCCACTCCTTTTGGCCTACCTCATCTGTCATCAAAGCCTGACCAGGTACCCTCCTTAGGTCTGCTCTTTTAAAACTCTCTGGTGTGGGCCTTTGAGCAGATAGGTGTTTTGGGGTTTTTATTTTGTTTTTGTTTTTGTTTTTTTTAGACAAGTTGGCCTTGAATTTGTTAGTGTCCCTGACCATCTTATGAACCTCCTACTTCCATTACCCAGGTGTTGGGGTTACAGGCCTGTACTACCACAGCCTGCATCGCAGGAAGGAAAACAGTCCTAAGGCAGCACTCTTGGTTTTGGGCTCTCTATGCTGTGGCTCCATAAACACAACCTTCACTACTCATATACTCGTATGTATTTTAAACATTTTTTTTAAAGATTTATTTATTATGTATACAGTGTTCTGTCTGCAGTTATATCTGCAGGCCAGAAGAGGGCACCAGATTTCATTGTGGATGGTTGTGAGCCACCATGTGGTTGCTGGGAATTGAACTCATGACCTCTGGAAGAGCAGCCAGTGCTCTTAACTGCTGAGCCATCCTTCCAGCCCTATTTTAAACATTTTTATTCCTGTTATTTGTGGTGCTGGAAACAGAATCCAGAGCCTTCTGGATGCCAGGAAAGCACTGTACCATGAAGACATATCAAGATCTAGGAACCTGACTTTACTTTTTTTTTGGTTTTTAGTTTTCCAAGACAGTGTTTCTCCATGTAGCCCTGATTTTTGATTTTGTAAAATCAAAAGCTTGATTTTGCTTTTAAAAATTACATTGTAGGGCTGGAGAGATGACTCAGCAGTTAAGAACATTGGCTAGTGCTCTTCCAAAGGTCCTGAGTTCAATTCCCAGCAACCACATGGTGGCTCACAACCATCCACAATGTGATCTGATGCCCTCTTCTGGCTGCAGGTGTACATGCAAATAGAGCACTCATAGGTATTAAATAAATAAATAAATCTTAAAAAAAATTACATTGTAATATGTATGTGGTGGTGAGTGGGATGCATATGTGGTGGTCAGAGAACAGCTTGTAGGAGTCAGTTCTCCCCTTTTACCATATGGGTCCACATCATCAGAACTCAGGTCATCGGGCTTTCAGCAAGTATCTCTGCCAGCTGAGCCATCTCACCAGGCCCACGCTGGCATTTTAGTGGCTAGTGTCTTGGCAGCCCCTGAGGTTCTGGACTCTCAGATTTCAAGGCAGATAAGGAAAGAACTGATCTGTGTGCTTCTCCCACAGACTGTCAGTGAGCTGGTTAGAGAGCTGGCTTGAGGATTTTAGAAGAGGCCTGCCAGGTACTGACACATTATATTTAATTGCTTTCAAATGTCATGTGCCTAGGAACTGAGAAGAGTCAGGGGGCATAGAAGTCTAAAAGGGGGCATAAAGTTGATCTAACAGTAGAGTCCTTGAAGAATGTCCATGGTCCAGAATGTGTGGTAGTTTGGACCAAGCCCCTGCAGGTGGGATCAGCCAGGGACACAGAACCATGATAAAGGTTTTTCTTACCAATTGCATATGGAGCCTGGTTCCAACAGAACTGGAAATCCGATGCCGAGGGTTGAAGCAAAAAAGAGCCACCGTTAAAGGGGCAAACCTTTTTATAGATGCAACTGTCTGCAATGACAACAAGAATGACTCATTTTGTTAGAGAAAGCACCTAGATCCCTGCAGTCAGAGGAACAAAATAGTTCACTAGGGCAGCATCCTGCCTGCTAGTTCTTTGTACCCAGGCTGGACTTGACTTTGCAACAATGTTCTTGCCTCAGCCTCCCAAGTGCTGAGGTGTTGGGATTACAGGTGTTAGTCACCACATCAGGCTCTGCCTGGCAGTTCGTTACAGATAGGTATTGCCAGCCCCTGGGCCAGATGCTGAGGGTTGTGAGGCAGTTGCAGCAAGAAATACATTGTTCCACTTTGGAAGTCAATCTGGCGCTTTCTCAGAAAATTAGGAATAGCTCTACCTCAAGACCCAGCTATACCATACCTGGGCATATACCCAAAATATATTTCACCAAACCACAGGGACATTTCCTCAACTATGTTCATAGCAGCTTTATTCAGAATAGCCAGAAACTGGAAACAATCTAGATGTCCCACAACTGAGGAATGGATAAAGAAATTACAGCATATTTATACAATAGAATATACTCAGCTATTAGAAACAAGAACATCATGAAATTTGCAGGCAAATGGTTAGAACCAGAAAAGATCATCCTGAGTGAGGCAACACAGACCCACCTGGTATGTACTCACTCATAAGCGGATATTAACCATTAAATACAGGATAACCATACTACAATCCATAGACCGAAAGAAACGAAATAACAAGGAAGGCTCAGGGAATGACACTTGAATCCCTCTAAGTAGGGGAAATAAAATAGACATCGGAGGTGGTTGGAGAGAGGGAACTGGACAAGAACCTAACATAATTGCCATCTGAGAGGCTTTATCCAGCAGATAATGGAAACAGATGCAGAGAACCATAGTTAAACATTAGGCAAAACTCAGGGAGTCTTGTGGAAGAGTTAGGGGAAGGTTTGAGGGAGCTGGAGGAGTTAAGAACACCACAAGAAGACCCACATAGACAATTAACTCAGACAGAGGGGACCTCATAGAGACTGAACCACCAACCTACGAATGTGCATGGACTGGTCCTAGGCCCACTGCACATATGAAGCTGATGGGCTAGGCTACTTGGTTCTCAAGTGGATCCCCTAACAATTGGAGCAGGGACTATCTCAGACTTGGTCTCTGTTGCCTCCCTCTGAACCCCATTTTCCTGGTAGACCTGCCTTGTCTTGCCTCAGTGGAAGAGGGGGCACTTTGTCTTGATGCAATTTGATGTGCCAGAGTGGGTTGGTACCAGGCAGGTATGGGGGAAGTGGGTAGGAGAGTGGGACTGGGAGGGGAGGAGGAGGGGGGTTGCAATTGGAATGTAAAATAAACAAATTTTTAAAAAGTAATTAAAAAAACATTGTTACCATGTATGCTAATAGCTGCCACCTAGAGAAAATTTACTGTGTGCCAAGCATAGATCTTGAAGAAGACTGTCCATTTAATTTGTCTGACTTCAAAAAGTAGATGCTGTTATCCTATAAGTTCACTCTGCAGATAAATGAGGTCTGTCCTGAGTCTCACAGCTCTACCAGGGGTGGAATGTGTGAATGAAGCTAAGCCAGGCTGCAGAGCTCACATGCTTCCTACCTACGGCATATCGCATATCATCATGCCAGAGAAAGATTCAGGATGGGCAGCCATAGGTGGAGGGAGCCTTTCTACAAGGCAGGTCACTCTTGAGCCTCACTCATTACTGTGGTAGGAGTTAGTAAAAGACAGTTTAGATTAGCATCTAGTTAGCCGGGCGGTGGTGGCGCACGCCTTTAATCCCAGCACTTGGGAGGCAGAGGCAGGCGGATCTTTGTGAGTTCGAGGCCAGCCTGGTCTACAAAGTGAGTCCAGGACAGTCAAGGATACACAGAGAAACCCTGTCTCGAAAAAAAAAAAGATTAGCATCTAGTGACAATAGGGAACTTGGTGTCTTTTCACCAAGTTGATGTGGGTGGAGCCAGCTATGGCCAGACGATATGCCATTGAAGGGGGTTATTAAGAAACTTCGCAAACCACACAACTGATGTCATTAGCCGTGAGAAGGAACGGGATCGAGCATCTCAAGATGGAACCACAGGGACTGCCCCTTCACAGGAGCATAAACTTGAAAAAGCTCTTGAAAACACTGGTAAATATAAGCCAAAGAACTACTCGATCTCCCTCTGTCTTCTCCTGCCCTCACCCATTAGGAATCCATGCTGGGGAAGGGTGTAACAAAGTATGCCATTGGCAGAGTTTGGACCCCTGAAGTCCAATGCAAAAGCATACCACAGACTTGCTAAGGCAGAGTCCTTTGGAGTTGGCTACCTTGGAGCTCCAGAGCACCGGAAAGGTGAGCGAAACAACAGAATTGGAAGTGGTTTGGATAAGCTTTTGGTCTTGAAATTTCTGGGCCCTGAGACCGCGGAGGCAATTCTTGGCTGATTGAAAAGACTGCCCTACATAGGTGGTTGGAACAGACTGACTTTATAAACTGGCCACGGCTTTGTGGTGAAGGTAG
Source organism: Lophiomys imhausi (assembly GCA_907164525.1). NCBI lineage: Eukaryota > Metazoa > Chordata > Mammalia > Rodentia > Muridae > Lophiomys > Lophiomys imhausi. The sequence continues at coordinate 1,481,356 of CAJQZJ010031933.1, read as the reverse complement.
ACTAGGTTTTCGAATTGGTAAAATCATGCCCAACAAATTTTGAGACTAAAAGACGTGATGAGACAACCATAGACTAGGCCAGCCTACACAGACCTTAGCCAAGAGTATTAATATCCTTTTAAGAAACTTAAATTAGTGTTAAGTGTTTGGTTTTTTTTATAGATATCAGAGTATTTTAGATATTAAGATATTTTTAGATAGAGTATAGACTTAGAATTAAGGTTTAAGTTATAGGATTTAGGTATTTTATAGGTGATTGCTAAATATTAATACATATAAGTGTGATAAAAATTTTCTGTTACACATTACAAGCATGATGGGAGTTGCACACACCCTCTGTGATAGCGATTCTTGGTTAACTTGGCTACATCTGCAATGTAGCCAAAAGATGGTATCTTTTAAAAATAAAACCCAATTGGCTGGGCACCCAAATTTTCTCTTTAGGGCCCCCAAAGATGTTTATGCCCCAAGTCAACAGGAAGTAGCTTAAAAGAACACAACGGCCCTACTCCTGCCCTACCACCTTCTAGTTCCTCATTTTTCTTTTTAATTAAATAACAAGGCAAGAATGTAAGTCAACAGACATTTTCACTGGCCTGACTTCAGGGTCCTTCAGGTCCTTAATTGCTTACATCATCACCTGCTGACAGGTGTGGATACCTGGTGTTATCTGGCAGGATACCCCCAGATCTCCTTTGCTCCCCCTCTCATCTCCTCTTTCTTCCTCTCTCTCTCCATGGTTTTGCCCTTAACTTCCTACCTTAATAAACCTTATACCAGACCTGTTGCATGGCATGGCGTGATTTACCTGCCACAATATCTTAGCATTTGGTGATGTGACCCAAATCAATATCCTACAGAGATCTTGGATGCTCCCTGGTGTGATGATATACCCAGCAATGGTTCGTCAGGTCAACCTGACGGAGTGCAGAGACCCCATCCTACTACCTCCCAAAATAGGCTGTTTTTGTGCACGAAGAGTAGACACTTCCTACTTACAATTGTAGCACAAGAGCAGGCCAGCTTCTCCATCTTCATACACATCAATAGCTGCAACAAAATTAACCTGCAATGATAACGGGCAGCTGTAGTGGTGTGTGGGATGGGCCACTCAGAAAAAACTTCCTTTAGCTATGAGTGTCTAGCAGTGGCCCTCAGAAATCGGGGTGCTGGAAAGCCATTTTTGCCTCACCAGTACCTACAGTGCCACCTGGGCCTAGGGTTACAAGGAACTGGAGGTGTAAAAACACATCTCTGCTTTTCCTCCATTCCGGGTGGGACTTTCTCACCCCATCTTCCTGCCCTTCCAGAAGGTTTGAATCCAGTATCATGCTTGTATGTTCCTAAATGCTCTTGTTTACCCAGAATGCTCAGTTCACACGGGATGTCATGTGTGTCATTCACTCCATCCTCACATCAACTCTCAAGTGGACAGCACTGTGCTGTCTTACATGAGATGAAAGGAAGTCACTAGGAGTCCTCAGCTGTGGAGTACCACAGACCCAATCCAGCCTGTTCCCTGACATACACCCCCGAACCTTCAGCCTCCAACACCCAGTGTGTCTCCATTTTTATCTCTGTCTTTCCATAAAGACAGCATAAAACAGTAGAGTAGGTCTTGGCCGTCACTGTCCAGATCTGAGACAAGGGTGCTCACCCTGGGTTGCAGCCATCCCTTGTCCTTCTGGAGCCCAGAAGTTCTGCCCTTTGAAGGCAGCTTCATGTGTCTCCCCCACATCATATGCACAGATGCACAGCATGCTATTTTATTATTATGTTGAGGCAGGGATCTCATATAGCTCAGGTTGGCCTCAAACTACGACATAGCCCAGGTTAATTTTGAACTCAAGATCCTCCTGCCTCAGCTTCACAAATTCAAGAACTTTAGGTATGAGTCTCTGCACCTGAACTAGATGATGTGATTTTAAAGAAGCCACATCATAGCATCTAAAATTAGAAGACTCAATCCCTTGCTTTCTTTCATCACCAACCCATTCCCACAACCGTCAGCCTACCTTGCTGGCCTCCACATGGTGCAGCCTAAAGGCTTCGCCTGTGCTTTCATTTACCACATCAAACTGATGGCGGTATGCCACACAAATGAGGTTGTCACTCTCTTCTGTTGGCCCGTCCACTAAGGTCATCACTGCTGGGGAGTCACACAGACAGATTTCCTGTGTGGGTAAGGACGAGTAGGACACAGGTTAGGACACGGTGGCCATCTTCAGGCAGCCTCTACTGCCTGTCCCTCCTTCCAGAAGAGTCCAATCTGCCTGGCCACAGCAGAGCTGTGCTTTGCCCGAGGCGGGGATCTCACCAGACTCCTTCCTGTAATCTCAAGTCTCAGACCTTCTGGTACAGGAAGGGATGGAGGGCAGGAAAGAATTTTACAACCTGATGTCACTGTCTGTGACTCGTTAACTAATAGTGGTGGACCTCCTCCTGAAGAGCTTCATTTCACTGACTGGCTGCAGAAACTCCTGGCAGCAGGTATGGCTGGTACTCTTCTGGAGGAAGAAACTGTGGCTCCCAGGTCAGGTGCTTATGGTTACAAAGTTTATATGTGGTAAAGCCATGATTTGAACTCTGTGAATCTGATCTCAGAGCTCACACTACCTAACTACTCTACATAAATATTCATTACGATGGTAATTAGTCTTGAGAAGGCAGACACCGAATCAGAACAAGACTTTAACCTGTTTTAGTATAAGTCAGAGTGTTCTGTCCCCAGAATGGCTGCAGAAACCCATGTGCATGATTCAGGAGGCCTTAACTTGAGCAAGAACACCTTCTCAGTTTGCGGGCTGCAACACTTGGCTCTAGTGGCCAACACTGGGCACATTTCATAGCTTGATGAGCTGTAGCTGTTTTTGGTTTTCGAGAGATGGTTTCTCTATGTAGCCCTGGCTGTCCTGGACTCAGCATGTAGACCAGGCTAGCCTTAAACTCATAGAGATCTGCCTACCTCTGACTCCTGAGTGCTGAGATCAAAGGTGTGTGCCACCATGACCATGATAACTGGAGTTTTTTTTTTTTGTTGTTGTTGTTGTTTGTTTTTAAGGAGAGGTGGGATGATTAGGGAAAGGACAAGTTTTAGAAGGCTTCAGTCCTGAGGCTGACCCCTCAACCCATCAGCGCATCCTACAGACAAAGGTGGGTAGACAGCTTTGCTCTTAGCCTCTTCCAGCTTCTCTAGCTACCAAGACCACTGTCGTGTGCTTGTCCTATTCTGGCCTTTTAGCAAGTCTCCTGATTGACACTCTTGGTTCCCTGTGTGCTTTTCCACTGCTCAAATCATGTCTTAAAACATTCCACTTCTGTGCTTTGAACTTTCGAACAAAGCCGGTGTGGTGCACATGCCTTTAATCCCATACCTTGGGAGGCAGAGGCAGGCAGATCACTGTGAGTTTGAGGCCAGCCTGGTCTACAAAGTGAGTCTAGGACAGCCAGGTACACAAAGAGATACACTGTGTCTAAAAAACAAACAAACAAACAAAAAATACAAATAAACCAAGGGGGAAAAAAGAACTTTCCAATAGTTCCTACCTCCCTCTGAGACAAAGTCTAAGACCTTGCAGAGGCTTCCAGGGCTGCAATCTGCTCCCAGAATTCCTGAACTGGCCACTTTGTCTCCTCAGTGCCAGTCATTCATGTCTGACTGTGCCTTCAACAGGCTTCAGGGTCCTTGGCTCTCTGCCCCTGTTCTCTGGGAAACCACTTTCCTCATTTCACCTCCCACTCATACTTCATTTGAGTGTCTGTTCACAGGTAGAAGCCTATTCCTGCCCACTCTACCCATTACCCACTGTCCTCTGTACCTACATCCTATCTTTTCATTCTCAGTGCCTTTTTTTTTTTTTTTTTTTTGAGTTGGGGAGGTTGGGTTTTGAGATAGGATTTCTTTGTGTAACAATCTGGCTGTCCTGGAACTTGCTTTGTAGACCAGCAGGCTGGCCTTGAGCTCACGGAGATCTACCTGCAGGCATGTGCCACCACACCCCGCTCAGTGTTTATGTCAGGTGTTTGCTTGCTTAACTAGAAGGCAAGCTCTGTGGGAAGAGATTTTGCCGAAGTCACTGCTGTATGCCCATGCCCAGAACTTGTACAGGTTATTGTGAATGAGCACACACAACAGCTTAGATACCTGGGCAAGCTAGGGCACAGGAGGCTGGGTCCCCGCAAGGGTTATTGAGCAGTGGGACAGGATCAGAACTAGAGAGGGAGTCAGTTTAACACCAGGCCAGGAGAGCAGCAAGCTGGACAGCACACCTACCCTGATGTACTGGAATTCCTCAACAGGAGACTCTGATAGGGGAGACAGGAGTGAGGCACCTGGCATCCCACTTGGCTTGTTGTGTTGTTTCCTTGTGATGAGAAGCAGTTTATTGCGAATTGCAACCACAATTCTCAGTTCTCTGCTGTGGTGAGTGTTAATAGCATACAGGTGGCATCCTGGGAAGAGGAAGGATGACATTCAACATGAGTAGGGAGGGCTGGGGATCTTGGGAATGGTTCCTACAGCTCCTTGGAACAAAGCATAACTCCAGGACAGCCTAGGTTTTGGATCCCAGGAGTTGTGGTGCTCAGTTTGAAACACTTCTCCTCTGCTCATGTGTCAGAACACTTGGTCCCCAGCTGGTGCCACTGTTTTGGAAGACTGTGGAGCCTTAAGAGGAAGTGAGTCACTGGGGGTGGGGCTTGTAGTCTATCTGCACTACCACTTCCTATTTGCGTCCAGCTTCTCAACTGCAGCTGAACCGCAGGCAGCTGCTGCGTGTTCCTGAACCATGAAGGACCGTATCCCTTCTTAAGCTGTGAACAAGGGTAAGACTTCCTTCCCTTACATTGCCTCTCACCTGATATCTGGTCACAGCAAGGAGAAAAATAACTAATACACCAGGCAAGATGACATGAAAACAAGGCTAGGAAAGGCAAGCCCCTTCTATTCTATAGCTTGTGGACTTGATTTCATTTGTATTCTTTCTAGATTTATTTATGTGTGTGGTAGTTTGAATGAGAATGGCTACATAGGCTCATATATTTGAGTGCTTGGTCGCCAGCTGGTGGAACTGTTTGGGAAGCATTAGGAAATATGGCCTTGTTGGAGGAGGTGTGTCACTGGGCTTTGAGGTTTCAATAGCCCACATCATTCCCAGTTAGCTCTCTCTCTCTCTCTGCCTCATGGTTGTTGTCTCAAGATATGAGCTCTGAGCTACTGCCCAAGTGCCATGCTTGACTGCTGCTATGTTGGTCACTGACTCCCCCTCTGACACTGTAAGCCATAATGAACTGTTTCTTCTGTAGTTGTCTTGGTCACAGTATCTTAGCACAGCAGTAGAATAGTAACTAAGACAATGTGTGCGAGTGTTGTACATATACCATATGTGTGTCTGATGCCCAAGGAGGTCAGAAAGGGAGATACAGGCAGTTGTAAGCTGCCATGTAGGTACCAGGAATCGAAGCTGGGTCCTCTGCAAGAGGAACAGCTGCCCTTAAATGTCTGCGTATTCTCTCCAGCCCCAGGGCTTGGTTTTGTATCTACTACACAACAGGAATTGAGTAGAGGTTGATCAGAACTCTAAGAACCAAAATCCCAGAGGTTTTTTTGGTTACAGATTCTCTAAAAGAGTGGAACTCACTGCAAGACCTGTGGCCCAAGGGCTGAAACTTCTCATCTTATACCCGCTTTTCTATTTTTCTAATTTCTTAGGGAAGCCGAGATTCCATTCAGGTACTTCTGGGACTCAAACCCAGGGCTTGTGTGTGTTTGGCAGGAGTGCTTCTCCTGACCTACATCTCCATGCTCCTGCTCTTCCCCCCACCCTTCCTACTGTCCATTTTTACTTTCAGGAGCCTGAACATTTTAACAGAAACATTTTCTTCTTTTGTGACAGTGTTGCAAACTACAAACTCGCTATGTGGCCAGGAGTGGCTTATGCATTGCTGGGGATAGAATGTAGGGCTGCATGGGTTCCAGGTGAGCACTCCACCAGTTGAGTTACTCCCCAGCCCCCACCTTTGGTTTTCTCCAGCTTGTTTTCTCGGCAGTCAGATCTGCTCCTTCCAGTCTGCCTGCCATCAAGGCCTTTCTGTACCGCACTCAGCCTGAAGACAAACAGGCGGGCATCTTTCCCTGGTGACAGTGAGAAGACGGAGGGAATTAAATAGAGAAGTCAGATGACCTGCTGGGACTCCTAGGGCAGACATACAAACCAGGGTAAGGGGTGTTCCAGGATGCAAGCAAGTGTATCCCATAGCAAGTTTACTTGACATAATCATGGGAGAATGAAACTCTCCTTCCCTCCACTATCCCAACAAGTGGGCCACCAAAGAACCACAGCACTGACGACACCAGGAAAAGGAACCACGACATGACCTACACACCCAGACCCAGTGACCCTGTGGTCAGTTGCAGTGGGCCACCCGTCCTCCTGTTCTTCCCAGAGCAGCCATCTGAGGGGCAGCACCTTTGTCTGCTCTGAGAACCAGAAGGTCCAGGGTCTCGAGCACGTGGATCTGCTTCACGGGCAGGGTTCTATCAAACACAGGCATGGACGGAAGGTCGTCTGGAAAAGAAGTCTGGTTACTCAGCTGCACCACCTGTGATGTGTGCCTGGGGCTGACCTGAACCTCTCTAGTCAAGGATGGAGCTGGCTTCTAGAGCCCTAATAAGCTCGCAGAAGGAGCTTATGTTCCCTCCGCACGGGAGAAGTATTAATATGCCCGCCCAGTGGCATCCAGAACTCTGTTATTCTGTTGGGCACAGAAGGAGGGACATGAAGGGAAATTGTGTTTTCCTTGAAAGAAAGAGCAGTGTGTCTCATCCCTAGATTTACAATTGACAATTAGGGTTGTAGCAAAGGATTGAACACCATAGGCAGAAAAAAAGCAATTTCTTTTATTTTTAATGTTATAATAGAAAGTATCATATCTTGTATTAGCTCATGCATTTCTCAAGAAAGTAAATTTAGTACTTTTTTTTTTACATTTAAAGTGAATACAAACATAACCTATCCCTAGCACGTCCTCTGTCTGTATCAATAGTAATCTGCTTATGTGTTTTTTGGTTTTTTTTGTTTGTTTGTTTGTTTTGTTTTTTTCAAGACAAAGTTTCTCTGTTTAGCCCTGGCTATCCTGAAACTCATTAGTAAACTAGGCTGGCCTGGAACTCAGAGCTCTTCCTGCTTCTGCTTCCCAAGTGCTGGGGTTAAAGTCATGCACCACCCCTGCCTGGTTTGCTTATATGTTTAAAAAATGTTTTTATTATATTTAATTATGTGTAAGTGTGGGTGTCTGCATGTGGCTATGTGCATGAGGGTACAGGTGTCTTTGGAGGCCAGAGGCTTAAGATTCCCTAGATCTGGAGTTACAGGTGGTTGTAAGCTACCCACATGGGTGCTGGGAGCTGAACTCAGGACCTCTGGAAAAGTAGGAAGTGGTCTTAACCTCTGAAACATCTCTCTAGTATCCTGCTTATACATTTTAAATACTTTTTCAGATAGGAATTTGAAATATCTTTTTTTAAAGATAGAAATAGAAGGAAGTATCAGTTAAATAGTCTAAATAGCAGGAACAAATGACACTAAGTGAAAACACCCAGTATGAATTCAGGTGAGCTAAGCAGGGCACATGCCTTTAATTCCAGCACTTGGGAGGCAGAAGCAGGTGGATCTCTGTGAGTTCGAGGCCAGCCTAGTCTACAAAGGGAGTCCAGGACAGCCAGGGCTGTTACACAGAGAAACCTTATCTTGAAAAAACAAAAACCAAACAAACAAACAAACAAAAAGAGTTCAGGTAAATGAACCTCTCAAGACATGGCAATTATGGACAGAATTTGACTTTGAGGTTATTGGGAAGTTGCAAATGGTAGTAACTACTACTTTGCTTCTAGGAACCACAGGTTGTATCAGCCGAGAGAATCGTTACTTGTATTCTGCTGCAGAAGGACAAAGCTGAGACCACCAGGGATCGTGTGGACAATTTAGGCAGAAGTGGCTAGCTTATTCTTCATCTGCACTTATTCACCAAGGCTTTGCTGTGGGTCTGGGTTGGATTGTTTCTTTATAATTTAGGTGCAAGGGGACATGGGTCTCTGCCCTCTTCCAGAAATAGAAATGGAGCTGGTATTGATTCTCTCCAGATGATTCCCAGCAGGGGCAGGGCCTCTCACATCAGTATTAATAACACCCTCTGTGGAGAGGGGCTCCAGCTCCAGTAAGCCTGGGAGGCTCTGGATCTGTCTATAACAGGTTCCATGAGATAAACAGCCTGTCCCTATCCCCATTAGTCACACAGAGCCTGCTTCTAGTCCTTTAGTGGGAATCTTATGATGGCCCATCAGTCATGGTTCTTCTCTACTGATAGGAAGGGCTCTATAATGCTGCCAGGAGGATTTACCTGTTCAGAACATGGAATGATAATTCCAGCACTGTCATATCTGAGTGAATAACTGCAATTATTTTACGGGTCCACAGTAGTATCAGGAGTTGCAGGTCACATTCATGAAGGGCTTAGTAGGTGCCAGACCCCGAAGCTTCCTACATTCTTTAGATTCCTCATTCACCAGAATTGGTTGGCACTTGCAATGTTCCTATTTAACCAGCAAGGGACCAGATGCTCATAAGTGTTCAGAAAACTTGTTCAGGGTCACTCCTATAACACATGCAGCCAAAAAGGATGGGGCACATCCTTGTATGTTGGAAACAGGGGCTGTGTACTGCCAAGCCCAGCATGGATTAGCACACACTTCCCATCCCCTCCTCAGCTTGTATGCAGACAGGAAGGAGAGAAGGCAAGAACAGGAGAAAGTGACAATCTTAGTGGGTGCTTGATTAATTATTCCTTTTTGTAATCATGGTATGAAGAAAAGTCTTCTATTTTCTATTACCATAGAACCAAAAAAGGTGATAGCCCACTTACTCAGGGACCAGTCCCTTAAAGTGAGATTTGCTGCACTCACAGTGCAGAGCGTCCTGAGTCTTTAAAAACTATGACCTTGAAAGAAGCACATTGTCCAGGGTGAACCTGATGAACCTGAGCAAAGGCTAGTGGGCTCCAGCAGGAGTCAGCCTGAAATGAAAGGGGCTGACGGACTCACAAAACGGTCTGTGATACATCAGGCTTAGAGCAGAAGGCAAGCTACGGAGTAGCAGGAGGAATGGACAGATGGAGATACAAAGAAAGCTCAGGGCTTCTCCTTCCTTGCAAAAGCCACAGGTGGGTGTCACTGGGTGGTCTCCAAGGCTGACAGAAAAGAATTTCCCGAAAAAAATCACAACAGCCTTTTACACCAATGCCACCATTATCCTCTGGAGCCAAAAGGCACAATATCAGAAAAGACTTGATAGTATGGATTTGGATCTTAAGCTTTTAAATTTTTATTTATTTTTTATTCTTCTCTTATATATTACATCCCGACCACAGCCTCCTCTCACTCCATTCCTTTTAGTCCTCCCTCCCCACACGTCCCTGAAGCTATATCCAGCCTTGACACAGGATACTTTCTTTGATCTCAAAGGAAAACCAGAGAGCATTACACATTTTATTAGTGGTAACATCCTGCAGATCTATTTATGATTGGAAATTGGTGTCAAGGTCAAAACAGAAAGGCTGGCAGAGTTTACTGTGTTTAAGTGGAGCATGGCTGGTCACACCTGCTAAACAGCTATGTGATTTCATGCAGGCCAGGTGTTACTTCAGGCCTCTGCTTCTTTGTCTATAAAATTAAAAGAGTAAATATCTAAGATTCATTTTGAGTTTTGAAAATAAAAAGAAACTTGTGGTTGGACTTTTAGCAGAAATCTAAGGATTTTGTGAGCTTCTAGCAAGTCACTGGATGAAGATGGCATCAGGCTCTTAGCAATTGCTGTTATCCATCTGGCAGAGGCATAGCAGTATGTATGTCCAGCACACATACAGCAGAGAGCTGCCACACTCAGCACAAGAAGTCCTTAGCTTTGCTGTCCGTCCTTCAGTTGCAAGCATCTCCAGTGTCTCACTGTCCATTACTTCCCATGACTTCTCAGCCTCTTGAGGCCAGGGGCTCACAGAGGACAGATTTTTCTTTTTGGAGATGGGGATGGGGAGCAAGTGCTTCACTACCGAACTGTACCCTCAGTTTTCTTCACATTACAGAGTTTCTTGAACTAAGGACTTAAGTTCTGAACTGATGGATATTAGGTTATCGATATTTTATTAAGTTAGTTACAGATATAATTAGGTTATGGGAAACGTGATGGATTCTTTTTTCTTTTTGTCTGTTTTTCAAGATGGGTTTTCTCTGTGTATCCTTGGCTGTCCTGGACTCACTTTGTAGACCAGGCTATCCTTGAACTCATAGATATCTGCCTGCCTTTGCCTCCCAAGTGCTGGGATTAAAGGTGTGTGCCACCATGTATGGCAATTACAGACAGCTGTGAACTGCCATGTGAGTGCTGGGGTTTGAACCTGGGTCCTTTAGAAGATCAGCCAGTGCTCTTAACCACTGAGCCATGTCTCCAGCCCCAGTCAAGATTTTTTTAAAAGGCTTCAAGAGAGCACATGTCCCCTAAAAAATGATATGAAATACACGTTCTTTTCATTTAAGATAAGTGTTGGCACCATGATCAGTGCTTGCTGAAGGAGAATTATTTAGTAGGTAGCTTAATATCCAAGAACTAATTGGAGATTGGGGGGTGGGAGGAAGGAATGAACTTCCCAGGATGCTGAGCACAAAATATACCCCCTTGGAGCACCTGTCTGAAAAAAGTGGTTAATTTGATTAGGAAAATCAAACCTTACTAATTCCCCTAGAGCCCAAGGCATTTATATTCTAAAGGATCTGACTGGCAGTCACCCACCTCAGAAGCATACAAAGAAAGACATTTTCAGGAGCACTACTCACTAACCATCCACTAGCAAGACGCCAGCATCGGTGGAAACCAGCAAGGCCTGCCCCCAGGGGTCTGCACACACGGCTTCGTGAGGGAAATTACTGCAGAAACACTGGGGCTCCCAAGGCTGTGAGGCAACACAAGCATTGGAGAGTAAGTGTACCACAAAGAACACACTGTGCCCCACCAAATGGAAATGCAGAGTGCCACACTGAAACAGTAACACAGATACTCTGTGGCAATGAGCTGTGCCAGACCTTGGGAGCTACATGGGGTCTGGACTCAGTTATCCTTGTTAAGGAGAAAACTTCCTTTCAAATACAGATGTCATAGGAAAGCAGTGACATCCTGCTTCTGGCACCACTGGCTGTCTCTATATGATCATGATATTCTTCAGGCACCTCAAGGTTGGGCCAATTGGTGTCTTTCACTTTTTTTTTGAGAGGATTGGTGTTAGTTTAGCATGAAAAAGGAGTACCACACAGGTTTTTTTTTTTTAAACATAAGATTTCTGTGTTGCTGGTTCAGCAAAATCATTAAACCATACACAATGCAAGAAGCTGATATTGTCTTAATATATAGGTGCTCAGTGACCCACATAAAGTCACAAAATCTTAAAGAAAAAAAATGGCACACATTTAAAGGAAAACAGCAAAGACTACAAATGAAATACCTTCAGGTCCCTGAGTGGCATGGTCACACCACATGACACTTTTTCTGTTGCTTTTGTCAAATGTCATGCTGCATGAACACTTCTTGGGACCTTAGCTTCATTTCTCTTTCAAGGATAGAGTTAGCTCTCCCTCACAATGGCCCCTGATGTGGTGTGAAGAGCATGAGTTGGCAGGCACCGCTTACTAGGGTCTCAGTCACATGGCATTGTGGACAGTTTTTGCTTTTGTGGCACTAGGAATCGAACCCAAGGCATCTTGCATCCTAGGCAAGTGCCCTCCCACAGAGCCATATCCCCATTGCTGAGAACTGCAAACATGTTCCACAGACTTTCTCTTCCTTCCAGACACCTCTTAGCCCCATGCCTTGGAAATCTTAGGTTTCTGGGGACAGGATGAAGGCTTGCATCTTCACTTCTATTTTCAACTAGACACAAGGGTCTCATGTGACCCAGTTGGGCAGCAGGACCTAGGAGAACTTATGTTTGCCCTTGTAGGTGTATGAATGCCCAACAGAGACACATTTACATCCTCTAAGTTCAAAGAAGGCTGAGGACCACCTTCAAGAGCATCGTCAGGGCTGAGGCTAACGCCGTGCGTTATCCCTAGCTGACCAAAGACAGGCTTCCCCTTTAGGACACCCACAGCCTCAGGCTTGCAAAGATGGGACCTGTACTGTTCTGGGGAAGTGGCCCAGAGAATACATTTTTTTAAGCTGAAAAAGGAAAACACAAAGACAGGTCACTAATATTTCTCCCAAGCCAAGAAGAGGCCTGGCAATTCTGAGTTGGCAATGTATAGCTAGAGGAATTAAAGAGGCAGAGGCAAAAAAAAAAAAAAAAAAAAAAAAAAAAAAAAAAAGGGAGAGAAAAAAAAAAAAAAAAAAAAAAAAAAGAAATGTAATTAGGGAGACAGACATTGAAATCAGCACTTTAGATAATACCAAGACAGAACAATGGAGTCATTTTGTGTGTGTGTGTATGTGTGACAGATAAATAGAGACTGAGAGAGTGAGAGAGAGAGTCCTGTGTAGGTACATGTGAAGGCCTGAGGTTGATATGATGTCTTTTCTCAGTTGCTTATCTACTTTCTTTTTTTTTTTTTGTTTTTTTTTTTCGAGACAGGGTTTCTCTGTGTATCCTTGGCTGTCCTGGACTCACTTTGTAGACCAGGCTGGCTTCGAACTCACAAAGATCCGCCTGCCTCTGCCTCCCAAGTGCTGGGATTAAAGGCGTGCGCCACCACCGCCCAGCTTATCTACTTTCTTTTTGAGGCACAGTCTGTCACTGAATGTTAAGCTTACCAGTTCTGCTAGACTAGCTGGCCAGCAAGGATTCAGAGACCCTACTGAACACTGGAGTTTTAGGCAAGAACCACCACATTGGGCTTGTCTATGGGTGTGGGGGATCTGAACTCAAGTCCTAACTTTATTCATTGAGACATCACCCCAGCCTTCAACTGAGTCTTTTAAAGATATAATTATTTTATTATCTTTGTGTGATGTCCATGCACCATGTGCATGCAGGGTGTCTGGAGATCAGAAAAGGGGATCAGATCCCCTGGGACTTTTGTAGCAGACAGTTGTCTGTGGGTCTGGGGATGGAATCCCAGTTCTCTGGACAAGTAGTCATATCAACTGAGTCTTAATAGCAAAGTGTCCCCTGGCAGGAGGCAGAAGGGTTCTTCATCTGGAAGACCCATGGATCTCTGGAGCAGAGGGTGGGCCATGGGTTCCTCTGCTTACAAGCTGATCCCAACATGGAAGCAGCTTTTTCTTGTACATTGTGAATAAGTTTTTGTGAACAGACTTTTACTTGGAATATATGTCTAAAAACTTAAGAATGTCAGGATTAGTATCATTTATAAAGTGCTTAGGAACACTGCAAATTCCTATCATACACACAGAGGTGGGGAATAGACTCCTTGCACTTTAGGGAAAACATTTCTGTCTCATTCGGTAATGTGTGTTTTCAGGGTCAGTTGCATTAAATTAAGAAATTGTATTTATGTATTTATTTAGTGTGTGTGTGTGTGTGGTGTGCCTATGGAGATCAGAGGACAACTTATCAGTTTTCTCCACACATTATGTGAGTCACAGGATTGAACTCAGGTGGTCAGGTGCAGTGGCCAGTGCCTTTAGCCACTGAGCCAGCTCCTTGGCCCTCAACTGCACTAAAAAGCATACATGTGGGTGTTGGCAGAGGCCAGAAGAGGATCCTGGGAGCTGTAGTTGCAGGTGGAGTGAGCCACCTGGTGTGGGTGCTGGCACCTGAACTCAGGTCCTCTGCCAGAGCAGTAAGTGCTCCTCTAGTACCTGGTCTATTCTTGATCATCTAGTCCACCCTCCCCTGACTTCAAACGTAAGAATAGGCTACAGGACTTGTTGTTTGCCTGTGTGGCTATACATTATGTAATAGCTTCTCACTTACACACTGCTGAGCAGCAATTCCTGAGACTAGTTAAAAAGCACTTGATGGTTAGCTCTGTCAAGCTGACACAACACAGTGTTACCTGGGAAGAGAGTCACAATGACTTGCCTACATTGGGTTGATCTGTGGGTCTATCTCTCGGAGACTGTCCTAATTGATGTGGAAAAAGACTCAGCTCACTGAGGCAGCTTCATTTCCTAGAGGGTGTCATGGGCTGTACAACAGTGGGGAAACCAGACCAAGCACAAGCAAGCTAGCGAGCGAGCAAGCGAGCCTGCATGCATTTACTTCTTTCTGTTCTTTATTGTGGATGTGATGGGAGCTCCTGACACTTCTCTATGGTGATGTACTAACTTTGAACTGTGAGCTAAAATAACCCTTTCTCCTCTACACTGCTTTTTCCCAGGATATTTTATCAGAGCAACAGAAATGAAACCAGGACAGCAACCTTTCAAGCCCATTCCTAAGCTACTGGATTAGAGCAGTGGTTCTCAAGCCTCCTAATGCTTGCAGCCCTTTAATACAGCTCCTCATGTTGTGGTGACCCCCAGTCATAAAATTATTTCATTGCTACTTCATTACTATAATTTTGTTACTGTTGTGAATTGTAATGTAAATATCTGATATGGAAGATATCTGATACATGACCCCCCAAGGGGTTTGAGACCCACATGTTGAGAACTGATGGATTAGAGGCTGGAGTTGACTTGGACCTGTTCTAAGAGTCACTGCTCCAGAATCTTGCTGTTTATATTGGGTTGAGGTCAGGTGACATGAATGTACAGGAAGCTTGAGGATCCCTGAGAAAGCAGCCTGCTGAGCAGGCCTGGCCCATCTATGCACACAAATGCAGGAGACTCTTGCAATATGATCTGGGCTCTTGAGGACTCTAAAGGAGGCGTCCTCCTGCCCCAACTGTTTCCATAATTTCACTGAGCACACAGGACATTCACAGTTGCCAGAGAGAGCATTAACCACTCACCTCTCTTTTACAAATCCCTGAAGCTGCCAAGCTCGATGGAGCATCCCCTCTCACAATGGACTTTATCTTCAGTGCCTGGTGAACAGAGATGTCACTTAAGGTTTGGGATCAGGCAGTGAAAGAACAGCAGGGTGAACAATTAAGGCTTAAGGGAAAGCAACGAGTCAAGAGTGATTTGGCATTAAAGTTGCAGGGTCGTCTACGGAGATCGTGAAGCCCCAGTCACATGGTTATGGCCCAAACTACACCTACTGTTTCTGGCATGTAAAACAGTTCTATTAGTCCTGTGGTTTCAAACTAAGAATATTGAAAAATACAGACTTCTAGGTCCTTCCCACTCTTGATGGCCCAACAGTCCCTGAAAGGAGGAGCCATTTAGCTTTAAGATGTTTTACTTATTTATTTTGTGTGTGCATGCACACATGTGGGTGTGTGCACGCCATGGTGCAAGCATGGAGGTCAGAGGACAACTTGTAGGACCCGGTTCTCTCCTACCATGTGAGTTGGGAAGATTGAACTTAGGTTGTTGGGCTTGGTGGTGAGTTCCTTTACCCCAGTTATCTTCAACAAAGACTGATGCATATTTTGAAAACTATGTCCTCTGTCTCCAAATTATCCTTGATCACAGGGCCCTCCTTTCTCTACTTGCCTTGCAGCTTAGTGCTCTGCGCCGGACATAACCTGCCCCTGGAGACTTCTCCCTCCTACTGTGCTGTGGGTAGGGGGCATTTGAGTGTTCAATTTGGTGATTCTCAAAATAGCTTCTCCTTCTTCAGAGAATTCCTAATAGGCAGGCAAGAGATCTTAGCTCTTTTGCCAGGAATGAGCAGGTGAGCAGGAGCTGTCCCCCTGCAGCAGACACTATTCTTTTGGAAAGGGAACTGAATCTACACAGCTGTCAAAACCCCATTTGCCTTTCCTCCACAATCTTGAGAGAAATCATGGAACTTCCAGGTGAGAAGCATTTTGTTTTGTTTTGTTTTTTTGTCAACTTGACACAAGCCAGGCTCATCTGGCAAGAGGGAATTTTAACAGAAAAAAAATGCCTCCATCAGATTGGTTTGGGGACAAATCTGTGAGGCATTTTCTTGATTAATGATTGATACGGGAGAGGGGCCTAGCCCACTCTCAGAGGTGCCACTCCAGGGCATGTGGTCTTGGGTGGTATAAGAAAGCAGGGTGGGCAAGCCATGGAGAGTAAGGCAGTAAGCAGTGTTCCCCCTTGGTCTCTGCTTTAGCTCCTGGCTCCAGGTTCCTGCCTTAAGCTCCTGCCCTGATTTCCTTCAGTGATGGACTGTGAGGAAGTAAACCCTTTCTTTCCCAGGTTGCCTTTGCTCATTGTGTTTATCACAGCACAAGAACACACACTAGGATAGCAAGAAAAACAAAGCCTCATGCCTTTAACCCTACCACTTGGGAGGCAGAGGCCAGCCTAGTCTATAGATCGAGTTCCAGGACAGTCAGGGCAACAGGGCTATGTGTGCAGAGAAACCCTGTCTTTAAAAATAAAATAAAATTTAAAAAAAAAAATAAAAAAGTGTCTGTGTGGGGTGTCTAACTTGGAGAGACTCACACCCAAACTTCTCAGGAGCTGTGGAATCAAACATACCTGCCCTATTCTAACAAACTCAGCCTGGCGGGCCTCTTCTTTCTTCCTTGCTGACTTGGGTGACTCAGGTAAAACATCACTAAAAGATCGTCGATTGAGCATGTTCTGAAAAAGAAAAACAAGGTTGGAATTTCTTACACAATTGTCAAGTCTCATTTTTTGGTGTCTCTTACACACACACACACACACACACACACACACACACACACACACACAGTTTGTCTAAGCAGTACTATTTCATTCAGCACTGTGGCAGACACAGGAATAGAGTCCAGACAAGTACAGCCAGCACCATGTAAAAGCTGAGAAGATGGCCATTAGACCAGTCAAACCAGCAGCTCCATTTACTAGCACTGTGACCCAGGCCACCACCTGACACAGCTCCAGGATGCCAGTTTCATGGAGTGGCACCCCAGGAACCCAGCACACTGAATTCCATGGAATGGTACCCCTGGAACTGTGGGGCCCTGGGGCTCTATGGGTTAACTTCTGAGTCTCCCAAGTGTGTGGTGGGGATCAGTGAGTAATGTACAGAGGGGGTTAGCGCTGTGCTTGGCCTTTCCCTCTAAAGCACTCATCAAGGCCTGGCTGAGTGCCCTTAAGATTTCTCGTGGGGGGCTAGAGAGATGGCTCAGTGGTTAAGAGCACTGACTGCTCTTCCAGAGGACCTGGGTTCGATTCCTAGCACCCACATGGCAGCTCACAACTGTCTGTAACTCCAAGATCTGACACCCTCACACAGACATGCACACCAATGCACATAAAATAAAAATAAATAAATCATAAAAATGTTTTTAAAAAAAGATTTGCTGTGGCTTCCTTGGGCTAGCCTGGTCATTTGCTGGGTATTTTCAGACTGCCACAACCAGACAGAAGTCAGGTGGTGCTATAAAAGGTGTCATGCGCAGAAAGAGGGGTCAGTACAGTCTAGTTCATTTTCATAGCCTGTTTCCCTGGGTGAGTGAAACCTCTCCTTTACATACACCATCAGAAATTAATTACTTTTACTGGAGTTTATGAATGAATGATCAAATTTTAAGAGAATTCTTCACTTGTTCTGTTTTTCCTTGTTAAATAGGAAAACTTAAAAAATTAAATTACATTTATATGTATATATGTGTTATGTGTGCATACATGCCATAGCCTGTGTGTGGAGGTTAGAGGACAACTTGGGGGTTGACTCTTTTCTTTTGTCTTGTAGGTCCTGGAAGCAAACTCAGGTTGTCAGGCTTGGTGACAAGTGTTTTACGTGCTGAGCCATCTCCCTGGCCCCAGGGAGTTATTTTTTCATATAATGATTTTACTCTCTTGGTGACATCATACTCATAAAACATGTACTGTTGGAGAAGACAAGAAAGGGTGGAGTCTCATCAGTATAGACAGTGCTCTGGGCCCACAAAATGTCCAGCATGAAGTGGGTTCCCATCATGGAGACACCTGTTTCAGGGTCTGATTATAGACCCAATAGAAAGCCACTGGAAAACCCAAGAAAGCATGTGGTCTCTCTTCTCTCCCTCTGAAATCAGTGTTTTTGCCAGATCATCAGCTCTATGGCATTAGCACCAAGGACAGCACTATCAGAAGGCAGCTTTGGCGGTCCAGAGTGCTGACTTTTAAACTCTGTGGCCATCTATATCTTATTTCCACAGGCTATGGCTTTGTAAGGATCATTTTATTCTTGCACATAGACAGTCAATGACCCTCCTTTTTATGGAGAATGCCAGCTGTGGTGGCTTCAGGGCAGTCTAGGCAGCAATCACCACGGGAATTCTGCTTTCCCCAGGGCTCATGGCTAGAATGACGCTCTCCAGATCCCTCCCCCCTGCAGGAGAAAGGAAACCCAGGTACCTTGTGCAAATCCGGCATCAAATCCTGGTATAATGAACGAATCAACATGTCCAGAGTACGCCGACGTTTCTGGGCAAAGGTCGGGGTTTCCAAAGTGGCTTTTTCACCATTAATTACTAAAAGAAGTGAAAAAGGGCATTACAGTCATTAATAGCCATCGAAGAGTGTTTTTTGCAAGCAAAGTCTGCCAGTGAATGCCTCTGGCCATTATAATACTAGCATTGCAGTTTGGATATGGGGTGTCTCCCAAAATGTCAAGGGCATGTCCCCAGCTGGTAGATCCTATCATTGGGAGTTATCTTAGGTCATGAAGTCTCTGATTTCATCAGTGGCCAATCTACTGGTGGGTTAATATTTTGATTATTAGAGATACGTGGAAGTGGGGTCTAGTTGAAGAAACAGGTCACAGGGTAGTGCCTTTGAAGGATGGATACTGTCCCCTGGCCTTTCTCTTGCTCTCCCTGCTTCCGGGCTACCATGAGGTGAGCAGTCCTCCTCCATCATGCCTTGCTGCCACCAAGTTCTACTTTACTGCAAGCTCTTAGTGATGGAGCCAAGTAATGACTGAAGGCTCCAAAAGCATTAGTCAAAACAAGCCTTTCTTCCTTCAAAGTTATTTTTCTCAAGTGTTTTACCGCAGTGATGAAAATTGACCAAATGAACCAGCATAACCATTGATCTAACCTTCCTTTCATGGAAGAATACTTTAAATTTAATTTCTAAAGTATGGATTTATATTACTGTAGGCATGTTTATCTTCCCTTTCTTGTTGGGTTTCTCTGTGTAGCCCTGGCTGTCCTGGAAGTTACTCTGTAGACCAGGCTGTACTCAAACTCAGAGAGATCTACCTGCCTCTGCCTTCCAAGTGCTGGGATTAAAGGCATGCGCCCCATGCCCAGTGGCTGTGGAGTATCAAGTAATTTTGTTCTACCTTTCTGGAGCTTCAGTTTCTACCCTACACAATGGACACAGTCCTGTTCTTAAGGAGGGCTGCTGTCATGTACGTGAGATAATACATACATCTAGTACAATTCTAGGCACATTGAACTGGGTAGGTATTCAGACTTAGTTTTCATATACAGAGGGCCAATGGGAAGGTTTGTTCACAGACTGAAAAACAGAATTTGTTGGGGACAAGAAATAGATACTTTCAGTGTGCTAAGGCCAAGTTGGACTTGTGTATTACACAACATCTCTTAGGATTTTTCTTTAAGTACACGTCAAGTTGTTTTCCTTTTCTTTCTTGAAGATTTTCCCCATTAGTATCTTAGAAAACTACATTTTTTCCCTGTTTTGTTTTGTTTTTAAGCCAAGGTTTCTCTACATTTCCCTTGTTGTCCTGGAACTCACAAATTTCTACTTGCTTCTGCCTCACCTGCCCCAAAACTACATTTTAAATAACTAATTTTGGCAGAAGGGAAAGACCTGAGTTTTTATTGAACTGTTCAGTATTTTGGATTCTTCAATCTGGCTGGCTTCTCACTCTGTAAAATCTACTGTGGAATTCAAACAGCCTTCTAGTCTCAGGCTTCTATTGTGTTATTAGCGGTACAGTCCTGTAGGTCCTAGCTCAATGCTCCATCACCAGAGGCTCCTCTATAACCCGGGTTCCTTGTACCCACTTCTGCCTTCAGCTTACTATAGAAGCTTTGCTACTATGCCCAGCTCAACCCAGCTATGCTTAAAGCTTTACCATCAGATCAACCCAGTTCCAATTTTGTTTCTCCTGAAGCTGTTGGGGATGGTGATGTGCCATTCCTCGGCCTAAGTTTGCTGTATGGATTCCACTTACAAGTGGGTCCCCAATGCTGTTCCTTAATAATATGGGGTTAAAGCACTATGGGCCCCGGGGCCCCAGATGTGCTATCAGGATCCTACAGAACACTCAACTACTGTACCTGCTCCTTTGTTCCTTCTGGCTGCTAGCTCCAGCAACTGCTCCTTGTATGTTTTTTGCTTACTATTTGATGCCTTGGGCTTGAACCACATGAAATTTCCCAAGTCTGGATGTTTTGAAAATGCAGAAAGGTACAGAATCATCACCTTTGCCAGTGGTTTGCAGCCTGCTGCTTCTTATGTTGGGGCCAGAGCATTTCCCCTAGAGCATTCCACCCTGCGGTGGACCAAAGCTAGGGGGCCTTTGTCCTCCCCAAAGTGTGCAGGGCACCCACCTGTATACCCTTAATATCTCCACCAACCAGGAGAAGGTTGCAAAGCATGTGGAGAGTGCTGCAGGGGTTTTGGAGGGAAGGGCACTTTCAGCCAGTTTGGCTGAGAGTGGGACATATCTGGTGACTGGAGTTAAGTGACAGTCATCCCTTCAAGTGGCCCTGAGATGGGTAGATAAGGCACGGGCACGTTGTGTGGCTGTTGATAGAGGACTCATATGCAGGGAGCTGTGGAAGACACACTGATAAGAAGACAAAGGTGGAGGCTGGAGAGATGGCTCAGAGGTTAAACAGCACTTGCTGCTAGTGGCCTTTAGCCCCAGCACTCAGGTGGCAGAAGCAGGCAGATCTGTGGGTTCAAGGCCAGCCTAGTCTACAGAGTGATTCAAGCTAGCCAGGGCTATGTGATGAGACCTTGTCTCAAACAAACCAACAAACAAACGACACATCACTTCTTGCTCTGGTAGAGGATCTGGGTTCTATCCTCAGAACCCATATTGGGCGGCTTATAACTTCAGTTCCTGGGGAACAATCCAATGCTTTCTCTTCTGGACTCCATGGGTACCTGCATACATGTGCACATATGTAGCATATATATATTCAGGTATACAGAGTACACATAAAATTAAATAAATCTTTAGAAAAGAATACAAAGGAAGGACAAGATGTCATCCAACACTTGCCTGGCCTGTGGCACTAGTTTTGGCCAATTCTGAAGGAGACTGAAGACTAGAAGCTGAGGAGCAGGTATTGGTGTGGGATTCTGTGAGGCTTTTGGGTTCAATCAATGCTACCTTGGGACCAGGTGACCAAGATGAACTCAATGAGAGGACAGGAACTTTTCCAAATTCTCTCAAACTACATGGTAACAGTGATAGAATTAGGCACTCTGTGTGGGTGTGAGGGAAAGGTGGATGCCAGCAAAGCAGCTGTAGCCCCTAGTGTGCCTGGCAGAAGGCTGAAGCTGGCTTCTTTGTAGAAACCACAGACTGGGCGGCACTGCCAGGGCTCCAGGGCTGACAGACTAGGTTTTTATGAAGAGACTGCAGTGGATGAAGTGACTTGATTCTGATCAGTAGGTCCAGTGGGTCTTCTAGATACAATACCCAAGGATGCTCTGAGAGGGGTGTGGACAACGTCTGTCAAACAGAAGATGGGAGCTCAGGGTCAGGCCTTGGGAGTTATCAGTGAGTTAAGATGTATGTGCACTGGCTCACTGGCTCATGAGACCTTGGGTGGGAAGGTTCTATTCACTATACACACAACCCAGCAGCTCTCCTTGTCCTTAAGTGTGTAGCATAACTGTTTTCCCTACCTTCACTCTTCTCAAAGACACAGATACATAATGACATAGACTCAGAATGGTGGCATCAGAACCCAGGGCAGAAAGGCCAATTTGAGGCTCTCTGGCACTGTGAGTGGTGAAGATGAATAACTTGCAAAGCAGGTGGGCAAGGTGTTAGGAGTAGGTGAGGACCCAGAAGAAAACCTCTCTAACATTACTAGAAACTAAACATGGGTAATTGAAGAACAGAACATGAATGGTATAGACAACAATACTTTCTTATGGAGGGGCCTGGGAGATCATGAAGAACATGTTCTTATATGGAACAAGTGATAACAGCCTTTCAAAATGACAACTTACATTTCACAAGCAAAAAGTCCCTGAATTCGTGGTGGTCTGTAAACACCGGCGGGGATGGCAAGGGTGGGCCAAAAAGTGGCACACTTTCTTCTGAAAATATTTTCAGCCTATGTAGAGAACATTCCAGGATTAGCTGGTTCTTTTTTTCCAAAGATCACTAATATTTTTGCAAGTCAATGTATCTAGAGACCTATGTAATATGTCAGGAATCACTCCCTTACGGAGGAGAGCCCAAGTCTTTTTTTTTTTCCCCCCATTTTCCAAGACAGGCTTCTCTATGTAACAGCCCTGGCTGTCCTGGAACTCACTCTGTAGACCAGGCTGGACTTGAACTTAGAGATCTTCCTGCCTTTGCCTCTCGAGGGCTGGGATTAGAGACATGTGCCACCATTGCCCAGTTTAGCTTTTTTTTTTTTTTTGTCTGTTTTTGAGATAGGGCTTCTCTGTGTAACAGCCCTGGCTGTCCTGGATCTCACTATGTAGACGAGGCTGGTCTTGTACTCCCAGAGATCTGCCTGCCTCTGCCTCCCAAGTGCTGAGATTAAAAGCGTGTGCTACCACGCTTGACCAAGAAGCCAAGTCTTCAGGGTCTAATCCACCAGCCTATGGACAGGGTGAACAACAGCAATGGTGCCCAGAACCGCTACTGCACACTGGGCAGGGTGCTTTGTATTTTAAGGCTTGCTGAACATTCCAGAGGTAATTAATTGTACTCTTACTGTACACTGGGTTCAAGGTGCCTGGGGATAAACACTTTTCACAAATCCTCCAACTCAGTAAATGACTGAAATGAAGTTCAAACACATTTTCTCTAAATGGTAGAATTTGACATTCATTTCACAACATCTTTCTAATATATTCATTTGAGAAACAGAAGGAAAAGTGGGCAAGGGGCACTCTGACCAAGGTCAGACACAGAAAAAATTTCTCCCATGAAGTACAAACACCAAACTAATTCTGACCCCTGGGCCTACTGTGCACAGCAATACTACAGGAAACAAAACTTTTCCTGAAGAGAGAGGCAGGGCATTCTAGAAAGGGAGAGCGTGTCTATTAACCCCAGAAGAATGCACCTCAGGATCCTCTGAGAGCCAATACCAACCAGTGAAGCAAATTTTAGAATTAGAACAAGAATAGATACAAGGTCATTACCTACCTGTAGTTGTCATTTTGCTGGTCATACCTTACTAAGGCAAAAATATCTGTGGGGATAGTCAAGGCAACTCACCAATATCCTTGATGCTGACACCTGACAGCTTGTTCCCTGAGAACCCTTCCTGCAGAAGTGTTCTTGAGCAGGCCTCCCTGTGGCTAGGCACTGCTGCTCTGAAGTTTACAAGAGACAGCCTAGGAGGACACACACGAGAGCCCTGCTTCTAGGGTTAGCATCTGTGTGTGCTTCTGCTGGGAGAAGGCTAGAGGACTCCTCTGCAGCTGTCGGAGCATATAAGTAAACACAATGAACAGTCAAGCAGAAGGACTGAAGGAGCATCTCCCTTGCCTGGAACCCAAACAAGACCCTGACAAGGGCTACTCATCCATCTCATCTCACGCATTTTGAGATGCGGACAGAGTCAAAATATTTCCACTGTACACCTTCCCTCTCCTTCTGCCTTTGGTAGACAAAACAGCACTGGAGAAAAGCCAGGGTAGCTGGCGACAGCGTCTAAGCAGACCTGACTCTGGGCTGAAGCCCAAAGTGTCCAGAATAGCTCAACTTCTTGGGGTGTGGATCAGTGGCAGAGCACTTGCCGAACTCGTGGGAAGCCTGGGTTCCATCCAGCATTTAAAAAAAAGGATAAGTGATATGTTACAGGGCTTCAATCTCAATACAACTCTTTAGAAGTAAAATCAAACAGCACTACTACCTGCACCCAGCAGTGTTCCCATGCCCCGCCTTGTGTCTCACTGCCAGCCCTGCCATAGGCTGGGGGTGAAGCCAGCTGCCCTCGGGCACATCCACTCCTGTGCTCTGTGGGATGAATTTGCATTAACCACCTTTTGGCTCTTTTTGGCTCTTCAGAAACCCATGTGCCAAACCCAACGTGGAGAATCTCTAACAAGGAGTGCCGAAGGCTCCTCTAACTAACAAGCCACCTTGTCTTCTGGTGCTTCACTCAGAGCTTTCTGTCATGTAAGAAAAATCACCATGAAAGGGGGGATTATTAGTGCCATGGCCCAGTGAATGGGGGCATTATGCTGTAAGCAGGATAAATGAAGAAGGAAATCACATGGCTTTTACCTTAACTATGATCCCCTACCCTTGAGGAACAAATTTGGCCATTTCAACTTCTAAAAACTTCCTTGCAGGCTCTGCTGTCTGGCTTCAGAAGAAAGTCAGAATATAGACAGAACCTGGGCATGGTGGCATGCACTTGTAATTCCAGTACCCAGGGGCCTTCGGCAGCGGGGCTAGAAGTTGTAGGCATCCTCGGAAGTTAGTGTGAAACCCTGCTCTCTGAATGTGACATGGCTGGTGCACTGGCAAACTCACAGCCTTAGTGTCCATCAGCACTCCACTGTGCATGGGGAGGGGTCATGAGGCCCTCCCCCTCCCCGGAGAGCTACAGACAGCTAATGGCTGCTGGGATACAAAGAGCCGTCCGTATTCCTCAGTGGTGTAGCCACTGCTAAGTTGCCTTTGCTCCAGTGAATTACCATTTCCCACTGCCTTTAACGCAACACTGATTAAATACAGCAGAGCACACAGAGGCAAGAAAGTAAGAGCAGGCTAGTTGGGAAGAAGGGAGCGGGAGGATGATGTGAGGATAATGGAGGGTGTGATCAAGGTACACTATATAAGTGTATCAAGTCGGGAAACAATAAAACAATGTCCTGAGAATGACTATCCACTGACTCAGAGGGCAGAAAGAGGAAGGAAAACAAAACAAAAGAAACAAACAACGCAGTGCTTAGGCTAAATTGTCCAATGGTGTGCTTCAGACTAGCCATCCAAGCCATGTCTACCACATGTCCTGTGAGGTCCAGTGAGGCTGTTGAGCATTTATAAACATCCAGGATACGTGTAAAATGGGAGCGGATCATGGAAGGCTTAAAGGCGGGAGAAGAGTCCTCTCCTTCCTGGAACACGATGGTGACAATATCGTTTCCAATGTGGCGCTTCCTTTCCACCTGTGACGAGCATAAATGACATAATGAGAACAGTTGCTCCAGCAAGGTACATCCAGTTGAAACACTGTACGTAGCAAACCACCACAGCCATTCCACAGCCCAACCTCTATGTGGCCTGGATGAGCTGCCTGGGCTCCTCCCCCAGTGCAGGGTTCATTTCCTCTGCTTCTATCATGTTTAACATGCCTCCTCATCACGAGCTGTATTCAAGGCCCAGAAGGAGCACAGGAGGTATACATGAGAGTGTGTGAGGGAGAGAGCCACATGTGCATGGAGGCTTCAAGCATGCTATTCAAGTGCTCCACCAGTGAGCTACACACCAACTCACCTCGGCTAATTAGAACGCTCATACTTGGTGATAAAATGGCTCTATCTACTTTGACCCTAGCTGATCTTTCCAAAATGACTTTCTTTCTTTTTTTTTTTTTTTTTAGTTTTTCGAGACAGGGTTTCTCTGTGTATCTCTGGCTGTTCTGGACTCGCTTTGTAGACCAGGCTGGCCTCGAACTCACAGAGATCCGCCTGCCCCAAAATGACTTTCTAGATAGGCAGTTGACACATTTTTTTTTCTATAAAGACTAGACAGTGAATATTTGCAGCTTTATAGACTGTGTGGGCTCTTTACAGCTACATGGCTCTTAAAGAGCCAAAGCTGCCACAAAGAAAGTGTGAGTGGATGTGATGGACACCACTAACATTGCACCTGGCAGAACAGGAACAGGCCAGTTTGTCAGCTCTGTTCAAACAGAACAGCTGTTGTCCCCTGAGTCCCTGTGTCGGTGCTCCCTTGTTCTTTGGCTTGCCCCTCTTTGGAACGTGGAGTGTCTTGGCTCTCACCGTCACTGTGGCTGGCTGAATGCTGCAGTCATGAGTGAACTGCAGCAAAGTTGACTGTGGACTAGTACCCAGGCTAGCTTTTAAAAGGACCAGAAGAGGGCTGGAGAGATGGTTTAGTGGTTAAGAGAGCTTACAGCTCTTACAGAGGATCTAGGCTTGGTTCCCACCACCCACACTAGTTGGCTCACAGTGGCCTATAACTTCAGTTCCAGGGACTCTGATCCCTATGGCTTCTTCTGACATCTGCACACACATGCTAAAAATGAACTCCCGTAGACAAACATACATACATATAAGTAGAGAAAAATTCATCAATCACAAGTAAATAAAAGGACTATCAGCTTTTGTCACCTTTCTCTTAGAACATACACATTTTGGGGTCCCGAGCCAGTGCAGAGGTTGATAAGGAAGTCACTGAGAGGCCACAGCAGAGGCCTTGAGACTCCATTCTGTGGAGAAAGGGCAACTCTGCCAATGTCCCTG
Organism: Lophiomys imhausi; assembly: GCA_907164525.1. NCBI lineage: Eukaryota > Metazoa > Chordata > Mammalia > Rodentia > Muridae > Lophiomys > Lophiomys imhausi. The sequence goes on along the minus strand of CAJQZJ010031933.1, from coordinate 1,454,681 downwards.
TTAAGCCTCCAAATGATTCCAGCTCAGCTGCTGGCTGACTGCAACGGACAAGAACCTCTATGAGACAGCAGACATGGCTGTTGAGTCCTGTCAACATATGGAGCCTTAGGGAACCAACTAATTATCTTCAACCAGTGAGTCTGCAGTGGTTTGTTGCATAGCATTAAATATGCAAAGCATGGTCTGTGCTCGTCAACTTATCTTGTGTAGCCTTGGATGGCCAAATATTTCACACGTGGTTATCTGTCTAAACTCAGGGAAATGGCATTTTCTCCAGGAAGGCCTTCTTGATTTTTATAAGCTGTCATGTTCTTTCTCCCTCAGCATCCACAGAACTTTAGTGATACCATTAAATTTTTAAGTGTGTGTGTGTCCATGAAAGCCAGAAGAGGGCACCAGATTCCTTGGAGCTGGCGTTACAGGCATTTTGTAAGCTGTCCAATGTGGGTGCTAAGAACCAAACTCTGGTCATCTGAAAGAGTGGCAAATGCTCTTTACTGCTGAGCCATCTCTCCAGCCCCTGTGAGGTCATTTTTATGTGGGTTATTCCTCTATGTGCACTAATGGGTCTCAGTTATGCTTCCCGTCCTCTATTCCATACCATAAAGTCCTGGAGAGTGGGTCCCTGACTGAGTCATGGTGTATATTCCCATGACAGAGTCACGACACAAATTCCCATTTTACCAATGAGGAAACTAAGGTGTAGGGAACATCTGAGTGCAATTCAGTTCAAATGACTTCTTGGGTGACACCAAAAGCACAGACAGCAGAAAAGAGAGAGAGATAAGTGAACCGTATCACAATTGAGACTGTCTATGGACCAAAGGAAACTGTCAGTAGAAGGAAAGGCAGCTTGGTGAGGGGAAGGAACATTTGCGAACATTTTCAAGAAGTTAATATCCGGAATACGTAACGAATTCCTTCTGTTTAATAAACAAAAATGACTCAAACGAATAGCAAAGAATGCAAATGGACATTTCTCCAGAGAAGATATGTAAATGTACAATAAACAAAAGAGAAGCTACTCAGGCTCACTAGTTACTGGAGGCTTGCAAGCTGACATGAGTGGATGACAGTGTGAAAGAACAAATAACAAGTGAGGAGAAGCCAGGCCCTTGGTGTAATACTGATGGGAATGTGAAATGGTGTGGCCCCTCTGGAAATGGAAGAGTGGTTCCTCAAAGAATTAGACATAGATTTTCCAGCCCAGAGAGATGGCTCAGTGGTTAAGAGCACTGACTGCTTTTGCAGAGGACCTGAGTTCAATTCCCAGCACTCACCAGGCAGCTCGTATATGCCTATAACTCCAGTTCTACGGCATTTGATGCCTTCTTCTTGCCTCTGAGGGCACTGTATACATGTGCTGCACATATACATGCAGGCAAAACACCTATACACGTTAAAAAAGATGTAATAAAGTACTCTAGCACTCTAGAGGTAGGCAGGAGGATCAGGAGTTCAAGGTCAATCTGAGTTACTTGAGACTATCTCTAAAAACAAAAACAACAGCAGGGATGGAGAGACTTCTCAGTGGTTAACTGCATGCTGCTCTTGGAGAGGACCCAGGTTTGGCTCATAAAACCCTGTATTTCCATCTCCAGGGGATCTGATGCTCCCTTATGGCCTCTTTGTGTACTGTACTCATGCACACACACACGTAATTTAAAAATTAAAACAAAAAAGAATTAATTGGAGGTATGCACTACAACACAAACCCTTGGAAATAGGCAAACTACTGGATGTCAAACTACTTTCTATGTGCATCAGTGTTGCCTGAATGTATGTCTGTGTGAGGGCATCAGATCTTGGAGTCACAGACAGCTGTGAACTGCCATATGGGTGCTGGAATTTGAACCCGAGTGCTTCCAAAGAGCAGCCAGTGCTCTTAACCACTCTTAACCACTGAGCCATCTCTCTAGTGGCTTCTAAAGACCACACACTGGGGCTAGAAATTCCCAGCACCCACATGGGGCTCACGAGCACCCTCACTTCAGCTTCCAGGGCTTGGGCCCCCCCATCTGATCTCTGCGTGTTTACGGAAGTGCATATACACAGGCAAAACACTTACACATATTAAAACAGTCAAAACAAACCCCAGCAGCCTGTCTTTGTTGTGTCTAAACTACTAAAGGTTGGAAAAATTTCTCCTAAAAATGGCCAACCTCTGAGGTGGATAAGGAGACCTCTGGGGGGACATTCCCGGCATGGCCAGCCCATGCAGACAGTCATGGTTAACTTCAACAGCAATCTGAAAACCACTTCTGACACCACACAATCAACTGTCTTAGGAAGTCTCTTGCTGTTATAAGATGCCATTGACAAAGGCAACTTGGGGAGGAAAGGTTTTATTTCAGTCTTCAATTGTCACACTCCAGTAAGAAAGTCACAGCAGCAGCTGATGCAGAGGCCATGGAGGGGTCTGCTTATTGGCTTGCTTCCCATGCCTTGCTCAGCCTATGTTCTTAAAGCACCCAGGACCAACCAGTGAGCTGCCCCCCCCAATCAATCATCACTCACAAAAATGCACCACAGGCCAATCTGGTGAAGTTCCCTCTTCCCAAATGACTCTAGTTTGTGCCAAGTTGATATAAAACTAGCTAGCATACCTACTTATTTCATGCTCCAGAATCTCACTCTGACAAGGCACAATGAGAGAAGTCACAGCAGAAGACATGTTAAATACAGAAAAGTCTGCAAGGTGTGTCCTTGTGGTTTGAGCAAGTCTCCCAGTTACATGTGCTGGAAACATGGTGTTGCTATGGGGTGGTATGGCCTTTGAGAGGGGGGTTTGGGTGGAGGTGATGAGGTCTTGGGAGGATTAATGCTTTACTCATGGTAGTTCATTCTTGTTCACTTAGGTCTGTCTGTAACCTCACCTGGATTTCTCATGCTTCCTGTTTGGCATGTGATTTCTTACATCTGCACCACATGATACCCACCATGAGGGTCTCACTAAAGCCCAGAGAAAATACCGGTGCTCTTGAAACTACATGACTCTGAGCTACATAAGCTTCTTTTCTTTATAAAGTATCCAGTTCCTGGGGTATTTTGTTTTGGCAACACAACACAGACTAATCTGTCTTTAAAATCATAGTCACACATGTGCAGTTACATACATGTGTATACCCACAGATTCACCACTCTCTGATCCTGTCTTGAAGATGACAGAGGTGGTAACAATAGGCTTCCTAAAGCCTGTGTGCAGTTCACGCACAGACTATAAAAACGTGCCTGAATTGGTAGCTGGAAACTGAAGTGGAGCTCACAGTAACACACCTCGCCTCTAATTTTATGAATCATTGCAATGCTCATCCCACACGCAGTCACATCTGATGGTCTGTGTTCTCAAAGAGCCTGTGGTCACATGTACCTGTTGTCTGTTCTCTTTGGAATATGGCAACATGGTGGAAACATGAAACATGACCTCATGCCCTTGGTACACAGTATAGACCGAGTTGATCCCTGTGGTGTTATCTGTAAAACACAAGAACGTAGTCAGTGGCTACAGACTTTACATGAGAATGCAGATGAAGGCATGCAGTTCACAGTAATTCTCAAAGACTATCTGGGCTTCTCAGCTCTGGTGAGCAGCAGTGGACCACATGATGTCAACTTCCTACTTCACACGAGGCCCCTTACCCATGCTGCTGGCTAAAGGATACAATTCACACAAGATGATGGATCTGTGATGCCCACAAAACCTGGAGAGGTTTCTGAAGAACTGTGTGGTGATTAAAGACGTAGTCTCTGGAGGTACATGACCAAGATCTGAGTTCTCATTGGCTATGTTACTCCTTTCCACCTCCCCAAACTTAGGGTTTTATCATTTTTTTTTGTAATTTAACTCTTAAAGCTATGTTACTTCGTGTGCACATGTGTGGGGAGTCTAGCAGTCTATATACAGTACACACATATATATATATATATATATATATATATATATAAAATACATATAAAAATATATTTTTTTCTTCAAGTTTGCCTGTTTGATTTAAAGCAATATATTAGTTATTCCAATGCTTGGTGGATTAAACCAACTGGTAACACTTATTTTTTTTTTTTAAAAAGATTTATTTATTTATTTAGTTGGTTGGTTTTTTGAGATAGGGTTTCTCTATGTAGCCCTGGTTATCCTGGAACTCACCCTGCAGAACAGGCTGGCCTTGAACTCACAGAGATCCGCCTGCCTCTGCCTCCCGAGTGCATGCACCACCATGCCCAGCAATTATGGACAGCTGTGAACTGCCATGTGCGTGCTGGGATTTGAACCCAGCTTGGAAGAACAGCCAGTGCTCTTAATCACTCCAGCCACGTTCCTTTTGTTTTGCAGTTACTTTCTCCGGACATGTAGATCCTATTTATCAAACCCAACAACCATATGGAAGGAAGTGTACCAAGTGCTTCATTGAACTTGTTAGGAAAGTGATCTATCTGTCTATCTATTTGGCTTGACTGGCTGCCTAGTAAACCCCAGAAATCCTCCTGTCCCCACCTCTCTGGAGCTGGGATTGCAAGCATGTGTCCCCACACTTGGCATTTTAAAAGGGTGCTAGAATGGAACTCAAACCTCACGTTCGCACAGTGAGCACTGTAGCAATGGAGTCATCACCCAGATCCCTATGTTACTTTTGATAAGTCGTCTTACCTTTCTCTGATCCTGTTTCTTGATTTGAAAATGGACTCAGGGAAGACTCAGTAAGACGGTCCCTGCAAAGTGTTTAACCTAGTGAAGACCTTGGCTATCCTTGGCTCAGCAGACGACAGCCAGGACCATGACAGTGATGCTGAGGGCTGACCATGGTGATGAGCTCACAGGTGCTCAGGAACATACCACACACATGAGAAAGCTTGTCAGGGGGGATCTATGTAGCCCTGGGTATCAAGGGTGGGGCCATACCTTCTACCTCTGAGCCGGTGACTAACTAAGGCTTTTCCACAGCAGCCCTCACACATGGCTCTCATGCTCTGAGTCTGTGTGGGCTGCCAGGAAGAGAGGCTCCCAGACAGTCAGGCTACCTGGACAGGAAGTCTGTCACACTTAGGCTAAAGGAGCCTCGTACCACCTGACTTTCTCTGAGGCTTGATTGAAGATCAAACAAAACTACAGACATAGAAACACAAGCAAATGCCGGGCTGTGGTGGCGCACGCCTTTAATCCCAGCACTTGGGAGGCAGAGGCAGGCGGATCTTTGCGAGTTCGAGGCCAGCCTGGTCTACAAAGCGAGTCCAGGACAGCCAGAGCTGTTAAACAGAGAAACCCTGTCTCAAAAAAACCAAAAAAAAAAAAAAGAAACACAAGCAAATGCTGGAAATGCTCCTCGGAAAGAAGCCAACCTAAGGGAACTCAAGTCTACACTTGCCATCTAGTCTCCCTCCATTTGCCTCCTACCTTCCCAAGGTTCCCTCTCCTTCACCACCCCCTGATTTCCATCAGTTACTTCAGGCCAGTGAGAACCCTTCTTCCTCTTCCTCTCCATTTTCCAATATCATGGGATCCTGTTCCCCCTTTCTCAGAGGCTCTGGAATTGAACTCTTGCCTCCCTGCCAGTCTGTTGTTCCCCCAGCCATGATGTCCCTACCCCATACCCCATTTAGACTGTGGAATCTGCTTCTCTAGGGGCTCCCTGGCCTGCTCCCTCTAGATTCTCTCTCCCACAGGTCTGCCCTATGGGGATATCACTGCTGTCCTACTGAGTGATATGCAAGGGGACTTCAAACTCCCCACAGGGCCACCCCTTCCCTTCTGTAGTCTGTATTGTAACCTTCTTGATCCTGCTGCTCCTTCTAGCCAGAAAGACATTCTCTTAGTTTCTAAAACAACACGCCATGTTCTTTCCTGCCTCAGGGACTCCACAGATTCTTCCTGTTTGAAACTCTTTTCTCAAGACTCTCCACCTGTTCCCACGCATCACTCTTTTGCTCCCTCACAAGTCTTCTCTAATCCCCAGGGTTGGTAACGCGCCTGCGGCACTCTCTGAGCCTCCTGAATCCTGTCAGCACTGACTGCCAAGCTATTTCATAACCATTACCCGGGTGACGTCTGTGCTGTCCGGGACTACAGGCTCCTGGCAAGGCAGGGACCATGCTGAGCCCAGCTCGGTCCTGGCACACAGATGGTGTTCACTGGTAAATGCAGTTAAGGGACAATTGAGACTTGTGTTGCAAGGCAACTTTGTCATTGGGTGGCACTCACTGAGGCAGACTGCACTAGTTCCTATGTTACCAGGTGGTAGGACCTTATGAGACTCCACAACAGGTGTGGTCCTTTGCTGATGGAAATTCATTTTTATTTATTGGTCAATCATGTCTCCTGGGGCTTCCTCTGGGCTCCAAGGGCTGATTAGTTTTATAAAGTCAATGGAGTCAGTGACCACGCCCAATGACTCATGTCATATTGGGGATAATTCTTAACTTTCTCCAGTTTCTGGCTCATATGTTCCCTCTCTTGGGTATATATAACAGACTTTTACTAATTTTGACAAGGAGCAAGCTTACTTTTGGTGTCCAGACCGCCACGGTAGCCTGTCCAGCCCTTTAGAGTAATGGTGTCACCGAGGAGATTTAAAAATTTTTGAAAAGCTTCACTTCCAACTTCTGCAAGAAAAGGCACTGAATGAGGAAAGCATCAATCTCTGGTCCTCATTTTCTAACCATTAAGAAATCAACGACAACTAGGTGCTGTTGATGTACACAGTATCAAAGCATGAGGTCACACTGCCTTCTATCTGGGGGCCTTAAGGAAGCTTCACAATTCTCAGGAACCAAGGGAAGGAAAACAGAACCAGAAGAAGCAGGTATGGGAGATGCAGTAGTGAAGAATGGAGTTGCTACTGTTGCTCAGTAATAAGTAGGGTTGTAACATGAAAGATGCACATACAAGAAGAGGATGCTCTCTTCATAGTCACTCAACCAGAAACAGCAAGGAAAGATCTTGCATTCTGTAGAGCCAGATTCTCCAAACTCGTGTGTGTTCCTGCATGTACCACCCAGCTATGTTCTCCAGTGCCCACTGCAGGGACTGGTAGACGTTAGGTGATCAGTAAAATACTTAGCAAATGAATGAAATTGGTGAAGAGCTGCCTTATAAAACTCTGTAAGCTGCCTCCTGGTATTAGAGATTCCAACCCAACCAGATGTCCAGTTCCAGCTGTGGGAAAGGCAATAGGGGCAGGGACCCCTCAGCAGGGGTTCAGAGGAGATACTCACCATTGCTGAACATCTCGTCGTCTGTAAGCTGCCCGTCTTTGGCAAAAAGAACTCCGAATTTGAAATTCACAGAACCCTTACAATGAGACAGCAAAAGACATGCAGGTTAGTTTTATCACTAAAGCACATGTAGTTTGAAGCTACACCTTTTGCCACTTAGGATCACTGTAGTCACCAGAGTGGACACTTGGGAGATTTTTTTTCCCCTCCCACTTGCCCCTATACTGACCAATGCTAACAAGAGTCACTCATTTTCTTTTGTAGGTTACAAGATAGCTTACAGATGAGATGATCCTTGTTTGTATCAGTTAATCCATTTGTAATTTCATTACTGATGGTATCAGGAGGGTGCTAGGTCCATGCAGGGGTGTCACGGAGCTGCTGACAAATGGCCACAAGCACCCATGGGTCTGCCACCATGTTCTGAACCACCCATCAGCAACAGTTCCCGTAAGAGTAGGGGAGCTAATTGTAACTCAGAGCCAAACATAACAATCTTAGGCTGAAGTCTGGTAAGCTCTTCTAGAAATAGATATGGAAATTGTGGGCAATTTATATGAAAAGCTCACTCCCCCATTCCTGAAGATATTTAATCTGAACAAGTCCAGATGTGCGAATGAAAGACAAAGTGAGCCAAGTGAGCAGCAGTTATTCCCAGCTTGAGTTTTTCAACTCTCAGCTCTGTGGAGGACTCTGATACAACCTGACCCTGCAGAAATGACAAATGCCAGTGTGTGTGTGGTGGGAGCTGCTTCAGGGGAGAGAGAAAGACAGGAATGGAGTTAGGGAGTCAGGAATCAGGGTCTCAGCTGTTACTTTTAAAGACTTAGTTATTATTTATGTGTTTGGATGTGTTGCCATAATTCATTATCATGTTGCATATATGTGGTTATACTCAACACACAAGGGCAGGCACCCTCAGAGGCCAGAAGACAGTACTTGACTCCTTGGAGCTGGAGTTATAGGCAGTTGTGAGTTGCTGGATGTGAGTTCTGGGAACCAAATCTGGGTTCTCTGCAATGGCAGTGTGTGCCCTTAATTGCTGAGCCATCTCTGTCCCCTCAACTCTGTGTTTTTAATGATCTTGCCCTTAATCTGGGCAGGGGATTTGTCTATTATTCTCTATACTTTGTGTATGATGAATTACTTAATAATAAAAGTGTTCATTGTTGGAAGAATATCAACATTACAAAGCTGCCTGACCTGCCACTAACTAGGTAAAGGATTCTGGATGTTGGTTAGTCAAGGTGTGGGTGATCAACAGTACTAGTCAATGGGACTAGAGGTGGGAGGTCAAGACAGAATGCTGGGATTCAAAGTAGAATGGTAAAATTAAGAATCTGAAAATGCAGTCTGGGTTGATGGCTCAGTGATTAAAGTGCTCACCACACATGCCAGAGAACTGGAATTCAGATCCCCAGAACCCACACAAGTGTCTGCTGGCTGGTAGGGCAAGGTGCTTGCCATTCTAGTTCAGAAAGGCAGAGAGAGAGGGCATCCCCAGAGCATGCTGGCTAGCAAGACTGGATGTATCAGGGAGCTCTGCATTTTATTAGGAGATCCTGCCTCGATGAACAGTGTAGAAGAGGGATAGTGGAAGAGTCCTGACATCAACCTAAGTTTGTGTGTGCTCGTGAATTCATGCATGCACACACAGCACACACACACTCAGCACACATACACACTTATGAAAAGAAGGAAAGAATCTGAGCAACCAGGTATGAGGCTGTGCTTCCAAACTTTCCTCTGTCCCCAGTGTACACTCTTCTGTAACAGCAGCTTTCCAGATGGGCACACAGATAGGGACGGCATTCCTACATGACCCCTATTCCTGAAACTCCTTGGAGGCGATGCTCTTCTCCATCAGGCCAAGCCTCAGCTCAATGGCAAATTCCAGAGAGGCCACCTCTCATGCCACCCTCTACCACCAGACCGTCCACTTTCGTTACACCATTGTCTCCACTATAATTCTCATCTTGAACATGTACATGTATCTGCTTCCCACCAGGACCACACACACTTTATTACAGAATCTACAGGGCAGATCAAAAGGCTGGAGACAATTGGGAAGACAGACAAATGTGATTCAGTGGCTGTGCACAAGAAGCAAGAAAAATAGCGAAGGTGGACAGATCACTTGCTTTTTATCAGCTGTCCAGTTTTTGATAGATTTTTTTGTATATTTTTAAAGGCTTAGTTTTATTATTTTAAAGTGTGTGTGTGTTTGTCTGTCTGTCTGTGTGGCAGTATGTGGAGGCCAGAGGTGTTGGATCCTCTGAAGCTGGACTTATAGGAGATTATGTGAGCTGCTGGGAACCAAACCCAGGTCCTGTGAAGAACAGCATCCTGCTCTTAACCACTGAGCCATTTCTCCAGCCCCAATTCTGTAGTTTTGTCAGGAACTTTGACCTACTTTTGGTTTCTATGGCCATCACCTTTGTTGTTCTCTTTTAGAGTCATGACAGCAATCACATGTTTCCCAGATGCTGGCACCTCCTCTGTTGGACCCTCATAAAAAAGCACCCATAGCAGTCTGTAGTCTAGTGGACTGTCCTTTGGAGTAATCATGAAAAGACTGAAGCAGTGGCCTCCATACTTGGTCTCCAGGTTGAAGGCATTGGGAGCCCTGGAGGGGCTGTTAGAAGACAGCTGGCTCTTGGCTCCAGCTCAGTAGGTCTGGTATCTGTCTTGGAAGTTGGCATCAAAAATATTTCCATAAGATATTCTTCTGCTGGTCTAGGAAATAGACTCTAAGAACCAGTGGACAAAAGGAACTAACTGGGAGGCTTCAAGGGGGCCCAGGAGTAGGTCCAACTGAGGCAACAGACAGTAAGCACAGGGCAGAAGGATTAGCTGTACTAGCAGCTTATTAGGACCAGAAAGGACCCACAGTTCACAGACAGGGAAGTCCAGGGAAGAAGAGAATTAGCTAAAGCTGGTCATAAGTAACAGCAGGTGGAGCTGGGATCTGGGTCTCTTGACTTTTGACTCTTGTCAACAGCCATGACATAATGTTCCCAGGACAGGTCTGCAGTGAGCAAAACTGAGAGCACTGGCAGAGATGTCAGTGGTCAAAAGCTTATGACACTTCATGGGGATGTTCTGAGACTGGCAGCATGTTACCAGTGCCCTGGCTGAGGCCTTGGAAGGGCTGGAGTTGTAAGAGAAGTTATCAGGTCAGGCTTAAGCACTGCAAAGTCATGGGGCACGGAGGATGCAGGGTGGCATAAGATTTTCATTATTTAAGGTCACTTACAGGGAGGGGAGCCTGATGGCCCTGGTCCGCATCTCTTTTCTTTGCTGTCTTGTTATTAATACTTCCCAGAGAGCCCCAGTTTAAATGAGAAACCGTATAGAACCTTCTGCTTCAGGTGGACATTCCAGGATGTCTGCTGTTGTCTTACGTTCTTTTTTTTTTTTGGTTTTTCGAGACAGGATTTCTCTGTGTAGCCCTGGCTGTCCTGGACTCACTTTGTAGACCAGGCTGGCCTCGAACTCGCAAAGATCTGCCTGCCTCTGCCTCCCAAGTGCTGGGATTAAAGGCGTGCGCCACCACCGCCCGGCTGTCTTATGTTCTTGAACCTTCAGAGCTCTATTGAAATAACTTGGTGTCTCAGGCTTCTTAGACAATGCCCATGATGAACAGAAAGTGTTCATCTATTTTCAGAATCCAAGGTGTCCGTTAACATTAGAAGCTGTTTCATGCTTTAGGAGAGGTAGTTTGATCTGGGACTTACGTGATTATACAGGTCATTTTGAGTTGTCTTCTGGTGCTGGGATTTGAACCCAGGGCTTCACCATACATGCTAGGCACATGCTCTGCCCCTGAGCTCCAACCCCCAATGGACCACATTGGAATAAGTCACTAAACACATCAGCACTTCATAGCATTGGGTTTTGAGGGTGTAGGGAGTTTTCCAGGTCCCAAGTTCAGCCTACTGAAGAGTTATAGTCACTGATTCCCTTAGAACACAGTCCTGCTCAGACACAGACACAGGCCACACTTGTCATTTCTATTTGTTTAGAAGTTAAAATATTTCTAAATTTAAAAATATCTATTTTATTTTATATGTATATGTGTTTGCCTGCATGTATGTATGTATACTACATGTGTGCTTGGTGCCTGTGGAGCCCTGAAAAGGGCATTGGATTCCCTGGAACTGGAGTTACAGGTGGTTATAGTCACTGTGTGGGTTCTAGGAACTGTGAACCCAAGTCCTCTACAAGAGCAGCTGTGCTCTTAACTGCTGAGCCACCTCTCCAGCCCCTATTTCTAATTTTATCTATGGAATTAATACTCCAAATTAAATTCCTTCTGTGAAAAGCAAAATCTGAACAAAAAGTCCCAGTGAGTCCAGAAGAATCACTGGACTGAGAAAGAATGTCCTTATTCAAAGCAGCTTGGCTAGTTCCTTGATACTGTTTCTGGGACAGTGTCCTGGCTAACGTTATGTCAACCTGACACAGCTAGAGTCACCTGGAAGGAGGAACCTCAATTGAGAAAATATATCCCTAAGATCTGTCTATAAATCATTTTCTTAATTAGTGATTGTGGGAGAAGGAGGGCCCATCCCATTGTGACTGGGGCCATCCTTGGGCTGGTGGTCCTGGGTTCTAGAAGAAAGCAGGCTGAGAAAGCCATGAGGAGCAAGCCAATAATAAACAGCACCCCTCCATTGCCTCTGCATCCACTCCTGCCTCCAGGTTCCAGCCCTGTTTGAGGTTCTGTCCTGACTTTCTTCAATGATGAACGGTGATGTGGAAGCAGAAGCCAAGTAAATCCTTTACTTCCAAACTTACTTTCTGGTTATCTGTTTATCACAGCGATAGAAACTCTAAGGCATTCTTCTATATTTACAGGGTTCTGTCTGTTCACAGCGCGCTGGTTCTCCTGTGTGTGCTACAGTATGGACAACGTATCTCTTGTGAGGATGCCTGTCGGTGCACTCATGAGCAAATAAAGCACGGGGTTCAGGTCACCAGCTTCACTTTACTAAGTAGCTAACCTTTCAGGAACATCACCAGTGTTCCTTATTAACTATTTATTTATTTTTTCCTGCCCATCATCACAAGTCATAGTTTATCACCAGGATGGACTAGAGTCAAGGTCAATGTTCCCGATTGAGTCTAGCTGAGAAGCTGTGGGATGTCTGGGCCACTTATCTCTCAGAAAAGCACCCATGAATAATGACCTCTGCCTACCCCTCCCCAAGCCATCAATGGGACATTTGCCTCTTCAAGCAAACATCCCCTTAGTAAGCAGACAATATTGAGAAACAGAGATCTGGGCTGTATAGTGAAGGCCAGAAATGAAGCCGGTGCTGTTCACACACTGGAGTCATGACAAATGCACCGAGGCACATTTGAGTTCAGGACATTTTATAAACATATGTCAACTAGGCAAGGTGAATGGATTAGGCTTGGGGTATCAGGAAAATGAAGGAGTTAGGATTTTTACCAAGTTTGACCTAAGCAACTAGGCAAATGATATTTGCATTTCTGCTATGGGTAATATGCACAAACCATCATTTCCTTACTCAGTTATCTGCTAATAACATGCTGGATATTTCTCTCTCTCTCTCTCTCACACACACACACACACACGCACACACACTTAAAATGGAAGCATAATGGAATGAAGCGTGTATCTTTGGCATCTAGTATAGTAAGTGTGTGTGGCTAATGCACAGACATCCTACTTGAATGGAAATGAGCACCTCTTTACAATATATTCACACATATATGCAGATTTAAGTATACTTGTCTATTTATAGATAGCTGTAAGGAAAATTCTGCAGGAGACCTTGGAACCCCTTCAATAAAACCTTTGTAAGAACAAGCTCACACTGCAAATGCACAGAAGTCTGACTATACTCACAGTGAAGGGGACTGACACTGGCTGCTAAGGGGCAGAGAACAGGTATGTTCAAAGGCACTTACCTCTTGCTCTTCCAGAACCAGCAAGTCCTGTCAAGCAAAGGTTCAGAAGTTACGTTTCTACATCATGGTAACTACTGGATTTTGGTATATAAAAGCCAAGCTGTACTTATTCACACAATTTGATGTTATGACATTTTGGAAATAACAGAAGTTGGTTATGGGATTGCTCTTTAAGGGAAACAAAACCAAGATAAACAACAAAAGACAACAAAAAACTCTGGCTGGGCCACACATCTCTCAGAAAAATCTCTGATAGATACTATTGCTCACCCCTCCCTAAATCAATACACAATGCTTCAAGAAAATGCCCCTTTAGTAAAGAGATAAAATTGAGAATCTGAGAACTACACACCAGAGTCAAAGGCTGATAGCAAGGATCAAGACGTTGGTCCACTCACATCCCATTATTTGCCCAATGCTAAGTCAGCTGTCCGAAGAGACCCTCTCCTGAGATCAGCATGGAGCAGCGTGACCCTAAAGAACCCTGGCTTTGAGTCATTGCTCTGCTACCTACAAATGTGTTTGTGTACAATTACTTGACCCAAATGGGTCTATTCCTTATTCATGATTGAAGGATAAATACTATCTTGTCCTGTGCAGGTCACCATGGAGAAGGACAGGATGAACACTGGGGATGCCTTTCATACAACCTCAGGTCACCTTCCCTTCCCACGCTTGTTTACTTCATAATGAACTTCTGAAGAAGTTGGCAAGCAGGCGCCAAGGCCAAAGGCTCTAACGGGTCAGTAGGTGAGTACAGGTGAGGAAAGTAGATCCAGGAAAGTCAGAGCTGCCAGTGAGAATACAGGAGAAGAGGCCCAGGGTTCAGGAGGAAGAAGCTAAGGGACCCTCATCCTCCAAGTCAACTGGGGAGCTGACAATTCTTAAAGAAGTATGTGAGGCACACAAAATCCTCCTTTTTTTTTGTAACAAAGGACTCTTTTGTTCAGAATTTAGCCATCTGAATCCCGGGGAAAAAATAAAACTGCTATGTGTCTTATACTTTGGGACACACTTCGTATTTGCATGTCATTACACACTCCACTGCAAAATACTCTGTTCCATAATTTCCTTTGATCTCAGTCACACTGCCGTGCAGCCTAATCATTCCAGAATTATGGGTACGGAACTGGAGATTCAGCAGGGCCTGGGTTAAGGTCACATGGCCTGGTTCTTCTGACACTTGCAAGGACACAGTTATGGAGAATAAGACAAGGGGAATTTCGTCCAACAAGTTTTAGAACTAGGGCATTTTAATACTAGTCCCTGGTCTGGTAAGAGGGCTTTCCTCAGTGGCCAGTATAGGGATTGATAGATTAATATAAGTTAGATTTAGTGAATATCTAGGTTTCTGATACAGTCTCTTAATTTGGGGCATGAAGATCAATTTCGCTGTGAGCAATTAGCTTATCAGCTTATGGATGAAGTCATGTGAAAAGAGGGGAGTTTCTTTAGACTGAAAAACAAGGTTGAAGCCAGGTGAAACAAGGAAAGACTATGACCTGGCATTATTTTCAGCTGTTAAGTGGGCAGAGCCCAAATTAAGCTGAAGCAGGTGGAACAAGGAGCGATCCTATTTAAGGACAAGTGGATGAGCCCAGAGAGGTCGTGCTAAGGGCCCCCATACTAGAGAGCTCTGATGCTAGTGAGTCCTGCTGAAGAAAGTGCTGGTGAATTGATGGCCGGATTTCCCTGAGGCACAAAGAATCTGGTGAGCAAAGAAAGCCTCGGCAAGACAGCAAAAGGCCAAGGACTAAACCCTGTGGCTCAGCTCTTGCCTAGAGGGGTTTGACCTGTCTGAACAGTGGCCTGAACAGAACTGTGGCCAGCTTTAAGGACTGAGGCAGAGGGGCAGAGTTGCTGATACAAAGGAAATAAGTTGGTCTACAGACGGCTGAGGTCTCCCAGAGAGAAGAAAGCCTCAAGCCTTATTTAAGGTGAAACCGCCATAGCCAATTTACCCTGAAGGATCTACATCTGAGATATTCCAGAAGAAAGACTGCTAAGTGCATTAAAGGGTCTACCCCAGAGACTGGTTTCCTGACGACTGAGGACCTGCCGCAGAGACTGTATCCTTCTAAAAGGTTAATAGTTATCAATAGGTTTAGTGGTTAGGTCTTAGGGGTTGTAGGCATTTATAGGGGTTATAGGCATTCATAGGGGTTTTAGGAATTTGTAGGAATAGTAGTTAAGTAAGTGTATTTGTTGTAAGTGATTAATAAATAAATGTTTAATAATTTAAAAGTATGGTTTCAGGCCAGGCTGTGGGAGAGGCTTTGTGCCAGGAGTCCCCAGGGTCTCAACATTTAGCCCTGGTGGCAGGAGGGGTACCACAGGCTGCCTAGTCACATTTCCTCTGCAACTTCCTTGTTTCAGATTACATCTGCTTAGAAGTGGGTGCTCTTGCCAGGCATCATGGTCTACCAATGTCCTACTTGACAACACTCAAATACTAAAAAAATTCTAATTTCTGGATTTGTGAGCATCAGCTAGGTCTCTTTTTGTTGTTTTCCAGTTTGTAACTTCAGCCTGGAAGGTCTATTTTATGTCAGTAATGGTGCTTCTTCTTTTTTTTTTCTTTCCCAGACAGGGTTTCTCTGTGTATCCCTGGCTGTCCTGGACTCAATTTGTAGACCAGTCTGGCCTCAAACTCACAGAGATCCATCTATCTCTCCCTCCCGAGTGGTGGAATTAAAGGCGTGCTCCACCACACCCGGTGGTGCTTCTTAATATAGTCCTAATGATGGTTTTTCCTTGTGTCTGTGTGTGTGTGTGTGTGTGTGTATGTGTGTGTGTGTATGTGTGTGTGTGTATGTGTGTGTGTGTGTGTGTGTGTATGTGTGTGTGTGTGTGTGTGTGTGTGTGTGTGTGTGTGTGTGTATGGGCGTGTGTGGATGTTATACGGTTGTAGTGTTGATTCTCATGCTCCACATTGTCTGAACTGGCTGTCTTCCTGTTTCCCACTGTGTGTGGCACGCTAGCTAGTCCTCATGCCTCTGAAGTTTTCCTGTCTCTGCCTTTCATTTTGCTGTAGGAGTGTTGGCTTATGGAAGCCAGCTACTGCTTCATGTGGGCTTTGGGGATATGAAATCAGTCTCCAAACTTGTGCCATTTCCTGGTATTATCTTTTATGGAATTTCAAACTAATTCTGAACATTAGTTTATTGCTAGTATTAAGTTAAAAAAACCAAATATTAGATTTAAGAGTTCATTATTTGTTAGGTGGTTGGTGTTGCAAACCTTTAATCCCAGCACTTAGGAGGTGCATCTAGGACAGCTTGATTTACAGAGAAACCCTGTCTCAAAAAACAAAAACAAACAAAAAAGTATATTATTTTACATGTACTTAAAAAAAACAAGAAATGCTTTAAACATTCAGATTTAGTTGTGTAGATTTTTATATAACTCCTGGCCATCAGGAGATTTAGCTACAACTATCTAGAACATGGGTGACAGAGAGAGGCTGGAAGAGAGCATGCAGACGCTCACTTTTCCCACTTACTCAAGCCAGCTTAATCTACACATTGCTTCTGGAAGGATGTTGGTCAAGAAAAATGTCACTGCATCCTAGCAAGCAGAAGCAGATTTAAAAAATCATGCTAACAGTAACATGCAGAAGCTGGGTGACAGCTCTGATAGCATGACTGTTGGTGACCCGGTCTTAAATAATCCAGGCCCAGGAAGGCTCATGAATGTTCCTAGTTAAGGAGAAAGAAGTCAAAACGCAATTATAGGAGCGCATGAGATAGCTTTTGATAGAAACCAGGCACAGAATGGTGACCTAAACAGGACGATGCTGCTGACTCTCGTTTGATCATCTGTGCTCTGTGGGAGAGAAGCAGCTGGGTGGGGTAGCACAGCAGCAGAGAGACAGGGCACCCCAGGGCAGCTCCTCCAGGACTGTGGGTCCTCGGTATGGGGCTCACAGTGGTGATCAGAAGAAAAGAACTAGGAGTCAGTTCTCATGGCCTGATGTGGGGTACACACCTGCTACTCTAAGCGCCCCAGAGGTTAAGGCAGGAAGGACATGAGCTTGAAGTCAGTCTGAGTTCTAGGGTAGCCTGGGTCATATGGTGAGACCCTATACTAAAAACATCCAAGTTGTATTATGAAGTACTGAAGGCACACTGCTACTGATATAGTAGTTATAATTCTAATTTGTTTTTAAGATTGCCATAGTCACTTTAAGCATAGTAAGACTAAAATTTGCTTAGTTTAATCTAACACATTAATTTTTGCCTGAGTTTATTCTAGCAGGGTACAAACACTATTTGTTTTATTTTTTGGTACATGTGTATACACATGCGAGAGGGTGTGTATGTGTGCATATGTGCATGCATGCATGTGTCTGTGTATGTATATGTGTGTATGTGTGTGTGTGTGTGTGTGTAAGATGCACACAGGTACTTTGGAACACATGTGGAAATCAGAGGAGAACTTGCAGGAGTCAGTTCTCTCCTTCTACCATGCTGGTCCCCAAGGTCAAACAAATAGTATTTTACAAACTAAATGAAAGCAAGGGCATGAGAATATTCAACTGTGTATGTTTGGGTTAAGCTAAGTAGAAAGGCAACAAATGGCCTCAGTTTGAAAGCTTACCTTAAAGGTATACAGAAAAAAACTGTTTATGCTCTGATCAGTCCTTCTCATCTCATTTGAGTTATTTCTCTCGCAAATGAACTCATCTACCCAACTCTGCTTACAGATCTCTGCTGCCACCTGGACACAACTCCAGGCTGCCTCTCCAGCTTCTTCTGCCATCTAGCTATGGCACAACCCACCTCCTTGAAGTTGAGCTTTGCTTTGTTGACTAGCACCCCAGTGAGGGTGGCTGCAGTTCTAACTTTTCAGAGCTAAATTGATTACAGCTGCATGACAAAGGTACAACTAATATATACATAACCTATATATATATAATATTTTCCTTTATATTGTATATATATATATATTTTTTTTTAAATTTTAAGCCTGACAACCTGACCCTGATTATGACGCCACACTCCCTTCTGCCTGGGCAGACTAGCTTGCCCTACCATCCTGGCAAGGTGAGATTGAGTCCATGCAATTATGTTATGAAGCCCCACAGCTTCCTTTACCTTTTGTATCTCAGGATGAAAAATCTCTCTAGGGCCTTTCTCAAACTTGTCCAGGTTCATGGCGCTGAAAGAGAGCAGACAGAGTGAACCAGTGAGGCAGGAACTGAAGCAATGGGGATAAGGCACAGTTCTCTGGAGAAGATAGACAACATTGTCTAGAGAGATCATTGTGGGTTCTCTAAGGAAATGCAGATCAGCAAGTGAGGGAGAAATGAGCAAATCCAGGAACTTCACCAGTCACCATGTGTGACTGTCCCATGAGGACACGCATGCAGTGAGACATGGATGCAGCAAGAGAGGCAGCATCAGCGACATCTGTTTCAAGCATCCTCACTATTCACTTAGTCATTGTAATGCTATTGAGAATTTCATATATGTGAATGATCTTCTTTGTCTCAGAACTCCAGAGCTATAGAGACCCAAGTTTAAATCTTGTCGTTTACTGGCTCTGCAGAGCCCTCCTGCTCTCTGAAGCCCTGATTCCTCATAGGGAGTGGAGACAACTGTAGGTTGGCTTCATGCAGCTGAGTTAGAGTCACCAAGAAAATGCCAGGAAAGCATTCAGGAGTGTCTGACAAGGAATGGGATTGTCTGACTGTCAATAGGATGGAATATCTTAGCTGGGGCCGGAGTGACAGGCTCTATCTGGGTGTCAGCTTTCCTTAGGTTTAGGAGAGAGATGAGAGGGACGTGGGAAGCCAGGGGCTGGAGCCAGATGTATCTATCCCTTCACTTGCTGTTCAGTGAAGAATAAAGTACATCCCCCTGGAGACTTTGCTGACATCTGGGTTTCTATTTCAAAGTGTAAAAATAAAATGAAAATGATTTTCTTTCTAAACCCAAAGTATCCAAGTGAACACAAGAAAAAAAATAGCAGCAAGCAAAGAAAGCAGCATGAAGAGATGCTCAGGACCATGACCAGTTGTGCAGGACATTGGCTGTGGGACCCTGGCTTTCCCCATCTGAACCTCCATTTCATCACCTGTAAAGTGGAGGGATTGACAGTCTTGCCCCCAGGGGCTGCCTTGAAGACTCTAGGAGGGAATGCCCAGCCTGAAAAAGTGCCTGACATGTCAATCAAGGAGAGCTAATGCACAAGGTTCCCAGGGACACAGAGTCTACACAGGCCTCCAGCTTATGTGGGCCCCTGTCCATGAGTACTCACCTCAAGATGGACTTCACAGACAGTGTTTTTGTGGGACTGTATGGAAGGCATATTTTTTGCGTACCCTGGAAGAATCAAAGCACCAATCAGTGATGAGTCCCGCACCCTTCACCTCAGAGGAGCTTCACCTGCTCACTGTGGTGAAAACATGCCTGTTCTTTCTCACTCTTGGTCACTTGTTTGAGGGTGTGTGTGGAAATAAACATTCTATGTGGGGACAAAAAATCCTGAACCAGCTGACTACAGCATCCCACTCATAAACACACTTCAACACACCAGACCTCAGCATCTTGGAACCATGGTTGACAGCTGAACCATCTGCTATAGTTTGGATACAAAAACCCAACAGCCCACTTGTTGAAGGCTGTGGCACCAGTCTGTGGCACCATTGGAAGGTACTGGAAGCTTTAAGAGCTGGATCTAGTGGGGAAGTCTCAGGTCACTGGGGTGATGTGCTCTCAAATGGTGACGTAGAACCCTGGTCTCTTGGTTCCAGCTGCCATGAAGTGAACACTGTCCTCTAGCTCCACGGATCCTGCTGGGAAGTGCTGCCTTGCCACAGGCCCCAGGGCATGGGCAGTGACCATGGTCTGATGCTTCCACGGCTGTGAACCAACACAGCCCTTTCCTGTTCTCATGTCTGTCATCATCTTGGCTTAATGGAAACCCAAGAACCACACCATCCTAACCTCTGAAAGGGGATTTGGTCTCTGAGCTAAAAATCAGATATGGGGGAAAGATTATAAGATAAAATGGAACAACAAACAAACAGTATCCATTTGTTCAATAAGACTCAAGTACCATATCACCAGCTCAAAGACCTTTTAACCAGAAATCACCCAAATCTTCCAGCAAGGTTTTAATAATGTGTATATTATCTGTATTGGCTTCTTTAAAGTCATTTACTCATTTTAAGATGAGTACCCATTGTGACTAACTCATAGGAAGGGCTGGATAAACTCTGATCTATTGACCAGGAACAAGGAGCTGCCTGAATAGTCCTGTCTTCTCCCACCACCACTCACACAGGACTTACTGTGCGTGGAGAGCAGGTGAGACCATCAAACAGTACCCACTTAAAGGTTTCCTTGTAACTTTGGCAAATCACAACATTGGCATCATAAACAACTAGAGAAGGGTTGGGACTTTTTTTTTTCAAGAAATGAGCAAAGAAATAAATACTTGTTTTGTGTGTTGTGAGACACTTCTACCAACTTCTCCAGGCTGAGATCAAGGGCCTGGGGTGCAGTTCCTTTGCCTTTTCAAGCCTGTGATCTCTGTTAGTAATGAAAACATCTGAACAGTGTACAAGAAACCTGACTCTCTTATTTCCGCCACTGCCATGAGAGATTATCTCCACACAGGGCTTTCTTTCTGGGTTCTCCACTTGACTACAGGTTGCCTTTTTGGTATGGATTGGAAACACTGTCATACAATGATAGTATTCACCTTTCAAACTTCCCAGGTCCCACCACTGGTAGCCAAGTTCTTCCTGTGGCCTTGCTGTGTACTGGCCCCAGCCTATTGTGTAGGTTCCTACTACATAGCAGGTTAACTTGCTCAAGGTGGCCTCAGATCTGTGCCTCTGCTTAGCCTCCTTACCACCTTCTCTTCTCATCAAACACACCAAAGGCAGTTCTAAAGGTGAGCGTAGCACAGCTTGAGTTAGGTGACAGTGACACCTGGACTTGTGGTTTTCTCCACTACAACCTGGCAAAGCTCTCCCTCCCATTTCCAGTTTTCAGCTTTCTAGAGTCAATACTCAAATAAAACCACTCTGCATTTTTCTGGTGGAAACATCAAATGTTGTAAGTGGAGGCCTGTGTCTGTACATATTAGGCAACTAGAGGTGAGCAGTGTGCAGATTCATAAGTTCAAGCTGTAAATTACCTGGCTCATGTAATAATGCTGGTGTGCATGCATGCATGCGTGTGTATGTGTGCACTTGCAGAGATTCCCAGAAAGGTGCAATGATTCTCTGAGTAGACAGGTTTTGGTCCTCTTTCACCTGCCTTATTATCTGGACCAGCTCTCTACAGTGAGTTTGAGGCGTCTCTATAAAAATCTTCACCATGTGTACAGATGACAACCAGCACAGTGTTAGGCATGTAGCCCAGTGGCTTACCTAGCATGTGTTTTCCCCTGGTTCCATTCCTTACATCTCAAAAACCAAGCATAGATACACAGAAAGGACTGTTTACAGTAGGGTTATGTGTTCTAACTTCATTTTAACCTAAGAATGCATGAATCTGTGTGCACAGGGTCTGGGCAGAGCCTCCTATTTGTACTTCCCACATTCTCCTAGATTGGAATCACCAGAATTCAGTAACTGGCTTCTGTCAACACTCCAGCTTTATTTTTCTCACTTCCCTTCAATATTTCCATTTGTAGCTAGGAGCAAATTCTTACCCTGCCATTGGCCTACAAGTTTAGGACTACAGGAGAGGCTTTAGATGAAGGCATGGACACTTCTCAGTGAAAGGGGACTAATATTCCTGATGGCCAGCCCTGAGCTGCTTTCACAATGGTCTGGTAACTTAAGTCTCAGCTCTACAATTCTTTAATAATGGCCAAGAGCAGCCCCACAAAATATTACTTATTGTCTGTTAATTCTTGTTCCTTGTTTGGAACACTCCCCAGCTCCCCTTCTACCTTGCCAGTGACTTCAGCCTTTATCCTTTGGGTCTCCATGTGTAAGCTCTCCCTAACCCCACTTTTGGGGTCTCACCACCTTCGTTAGCTTTGTTCCCTTCAGGGTGTTGACCATAGTCTATATGCAATATAAACAATTGCTTCAGAAATGGAAGTGAGCCAGCTTTCCCCTGCATTTGTCCTAGATGTCATTCCTCCATATCTAGCAACCATCTAAGATAAGGACATAAGTGACTGTCAAGAAGAAAGAAGATAGGATATCAAATAAATTCATCCCAGAAAGGCAGAAGATGTGGGAGGGAAGGAAAAGAAAGAAGTGAGAAAGGCTTCTTTCATGGTCAGATTCCAGACCATGAGGGCATGGTAAAACTGCAGAGATACCAATGTGAGCTCAACTGCTTCCTAGGACAGACCTTTTACAGGATACTGAAGCCCATGTGGTCCCTATGGAGATGGTGAAGGGCAGTAAGCTACCAGCGTAGGTGACTGGGAAGACACAGATATGAGCCTAAGGCCATGGTTTGCAGGGGTGAGCCCTGGGGTAAGTTGTAGAGCTGAGGTCCAGAGGCTAGCAGAGACCTGAGATTGGGCCAAAGAGGAGCTTCACAGAGGTCAGACAGCAAGAACCACAGACTTCAGGAATACAAGCTTTGCCATGATCAGAAGGAACCAACCAGTACAATACCAGAGGTCATGGGGTGGGACATGCATCCCACTGTACATAATTAATTCTATATGTAAACTTACTCAAGTGTGTTCTGCTGTCATGAGGTCTTAACCCTCTCCTCATATACCTGAAATCACTTGCTAGAGGAGCAGGAAGAGAGAAAGTCCAGTTATTTGTCCAAAAAGACAGTTTCCAAAGAGGACACTGAAAGCAGAAGGGTCTGGAATGTTGCAAAGAGCAAACATAAGACACAAATAAATAAAACAGAAGCCAGAAAATCACTTGCCTGGTGCAGAAGATAAAGGGCTTTGGATAAAGGTACTGTCATTTGTCACTAGGGGAACAATGGTCAGAGACTACACACACCTGGGTCTCCTAGACCCACTCATGGCTCTGCTTGTCACAAGTGTGCTGGTAGCAGGCTGATAGCCCCACTTATGGTGGTGGCATGGGGAGTGGATGTGTTGGTCCTTCCAGTTCTTTTAAGTCACTGGAAACCATCTGTCTCTGTAAACCTTGGTCCCACTAAAGTCCCTTGTTATGAACATGCCTCTGCTGGAAATGAGTTTATGAGTAACACCAAAAAGATTTTTACCCCAAATTTGCTTCAAAAGAAAGAAAGAAAAATTTCTGAAAATACTATAGAAGTTCACATAAACAGAAGCAGCAGCATCCATAGTTGTTAAGCTGGGCCCTGATATTAATATTTATTCATCAACACATACTTCTGGAGCTGTGCCTATGTGCCAGGCATTCTGATACATGCTGAGAAGATGCTACGAGTCCGAGATTACATATAGAATTAATTATGTACAGTGATGACACCTTGGTCACTGAGCTCTGGGACATACTTGGTCTGTCATGTACTGGGAGGGACTTTGGCCAGGCCATTTAACTTCTATAATTGCAATAGTAGTTATTGAGATTTGGGTAGTTAAGAAAGTATCTAGCACAGAGGTTCTCAATCTGTGGAGTCACCTAAGACCATCAGAAAATATGGATATTTATATTACAATTCATAACAGTAGCAAAATTATAGTTATGAAGTAGCAATGAAAATAATTTTATGGTTGGGGGGTCACCACATAACATGAGGAACTGTATTAAAGGATCTCAGCATTAAGAAAGTTGAGAACCACTGATCTAGCATGTAGTAAGTGCACAATAAATGTTAGGTTTTATTCTTATTACTATTTTAGCTCACTATTTTAGAAGTACCTAATCATAATTTGTTGAATGGTAGTGATTTCTAGAAACTTTTTCTTGGCTTTTTTCTTTGTCAGATAGACTCTCATATTCCAAAAATGACATCAAACTTACTATGTAAGTGAGGATAGCTTTTAACTCCTGATTCTCACATCTCCCAGTGCTGGGATTACAGGTCTGTGCCACAGCACCTGGCAGTGTTGGGGATTGAATATAAAATTTCATGCACACTAGGCAAGTACCCTATCAACAGAGCCACGTCTTGCACCCTTCTTTCTAGGTAGTTTAAAGTCATTACTTTATTGCTATATATGTATGTGTGCCTATGGGTGTGTAGAGGTGTGAGTGTGTATATGCTTTTACCATGGTATCATACTGTTTGTGTAAAAATGCTCCTAAAAATAATATGAAAAGAAGAAAATAATGGGGAAATTTTATGAAAAAATCAAATACAAGAATTACTAGAAAAAGTCTATGAATTAGAGTAGCAAGTAGACATAATGAAAACACATAAGGAAAAGGTAAGACTAAAAACAAATTCCAGCAGTGCAGCTATATGCTGGTGCTGGCTGAGCCAGTCAGAGAGATAGAGACAACATCCAGGCAACAGCCAGGTAATGATCGTCTGTTCTTTGAATAGCACCAAATGGAGGGCCAGCTCACAGCTTTCACTACTAAAAATAAGTTAGGGTCAGGGCCCGGAGAGATGGTTCAGTGGTTCAGAGCAAAACTGCTCTCTCAGAGGAGCCAGGTTTGGTTCCCAGCACCCACCTGACGGCTTATAATCACCCATAACTGGACTTCCAGAGGATCTGGTGCCCTCTTCTGACCTCATTGGGCATCAGGTACACATGTGATGCACATATATATATGAAGACAAAACACTCATATACATAAAGTTACAAGAAATGTAATTAAAAAATAGATAAGGCTAGCTGGATGTGGTGGCATACTCCTATAAGGTTAGCACTCAGGTGGCTGAGGCAGGATGATTGTGAAGTTCGAAGCCAACTTGGTCTACATAGTAAGTTCATGAATACAAGGTGAGATCTTATCTCAACAAACAAACCACTAAGTAAAAACAAACATGCCAGCCGGGCAGTGGTGGCGCACGCCTTTAATCCCAGCACTTGGGAGGCAGAGGCAGGCGGATCTTTGCGAGTTCGAGGCCAGCCTGGTCTACAAATTGAGTCCAGGACAACCAGGGCTACACAGAGAAACCCTGTCTCGAAAAACCAAAAAAACAAACAAACAAACAAACATGCCATGTGTGGCGGTGAACACTTTTAATCTCAGCACTCAGGAGGTAGAGACAGGCAGATCCCTGTGACTTGGAGGCCACCCTGGACTACAAAGTAAGTTCTAGGACAGCCAGGACTATACAGAGAAACTCTGTCTTGAAAAAAAAAAAGCCAAACCAAACCAAACCAAAACCAAAAAAACAAAACAAGCAAAAAACCCCCGCAAAATCAAAAACCCAAAACTAAACAAATACCTCCTCACTCCAAAAATCCAAAATACAAACAAACAAACAAAACTAGCGCCGGGGATGTTACTCAGCTGGCAGAGTGCTTGCCTAGCATGTATGAAGCCCTGGTGATCTTTACAGCATCAAAAATGGACATGGTAGTATATAATCCCATCACTTAGGAGTTAGAAACAGGAGGACCAGAAATTCAAGGTCATTCCCTACTACAAAGTGAGTTTTGAAAATTACCCGGGTTATATAAGACTGTCTCAAAAAACAAAACCAAAAATATTTCCATATCCTACCGTCCAACTTCCAAACAAAACCAAAAATGCCATTGCCATTAAAAAAAAAAAAAACCCAAAAGTAAGCTGGGCAGTGGTGGTACACACCATGGGGGCAGAGGCAGGTGGATCTCTGAGTTCCAGGCCAGCCTGATCTACAGAGTAAGTTCCAGGACAGCCAGAGCTACACAGAGAAACCTTGTCTCCAACCACAACTCCAAAAGTAATAGCTAGGATTAATGAAATAATATGTTCTATAAAATACACTGCTATTTTTTCCAGAGCCCAAGACTTAGGAAGTGGCTGTGTCTGTGTCTGACCACGGCTTAGAGATAGGGGGAAGCCGCTGTTAATCAGAGCTTGGAAGCTCCAGTCAGAACAGTGGATTCTGAACTATCTACAACATGAGGAATCACCTGAGGCACTAACTGAACTCTGAGATGAGGATGAACTGCCAGGCCCTCCTTGCAGTGTGCTGACCAGGTGACACCAGAGTTACAAGTGCAAGTCAGGTACTCACTGTTTTCCGCCACAGAATTGCACGATACTGAGGGACACGCTGATTATTCTGATCAGAAAGGGTGACAGACAAGAAGAAGGGGCTCTTCTCTGCATCATTTCCAATGTAATTCTGATGTACTGGGGAAGAGATAGTCAGTGAGAACCCAGCTGGTTCCTTCAAACAGAAGTGCCCAGCCCCCACATGCTATCCCAAGACTAACGTGGGTAGGAACTGACCACTAATCATGCACCTGCTTCCCTATGGCGGCAAGTGGTTCAGAAATGAACCACTGACTGAGACAGGGTGAGAAATCTGCCAAGAGCCTTTTAGAAAGGCTTCCCACTCTAACAATGGCCCCCTTCCTCTGGATGTCATGGTGCCAAGTGATGTCTGGAACTGCTGCAGCCATAGTATGGCCATAAGGAGGGCAAAGCCATCACACTAAGGTTGGGAAGCAGAAGAGGCGAAAGGGCCAAGACTGTAATATCACTGAACTGTTGATGCCACCAACCACAGGGTCTTCTCTGGCTGACCTGTGACTTGCTATGTAGACTACGTTGGCCTCAAACTTTATTGTTT
>CAJQZJ010031933.1:1379765-1418528 GCA_907164525.1 Lophiomys imhausi | reverse complement strand
ACACACACACACACACACACACACACACACACACACACACACACACAAACACAATTTATTATGCATGCAGGTCAGAAGAGGGCACCAGATCTCAATATAGATTGTGAGCCACCATGTGGTTGCTGGGAATTGAACTCAGGACCTCTGAAGAACAACTAAGTGTTCTTAACCTCTGAGCCATCTTGCCAGCCCAAAGCACATTTTTTTTAATGATATGTGTGTGTTGCATGCATGTATGTATACAGGTGTGTGTTCTTGTGTGGATGTATGTAGATTATTTTTGAATTATTTTCAACTATATATAGGTGTGTGGAGAAGTGCATATGAGTGCAGGTGACTGCAGAGGCCACAGGTGATGGATCCCCTGGAGCTGGAGTTAGGGAGTTGTAAGCTGTCTGGTGTGAGTACTAGAAGCCAAACTTGTGACCCATGCAAGAGCAGCAAGTGCTCTTAACTGTTAGCCATTGCTCCAGCCCCCAGAAACAAACAGTTGTAAATTCTTATCTGCCCTTTTGGAAATGTTGTTGCCTTTTGAAAAAATGTGTTTTCTATTATCCTGGACTGGCTTTTATGGCCATTATTTAAACATTTTTTTCTATGATAGTATATACTGCCACTTTCTGGTGTGTGTGTGTTGCATGCATGTATGTATGCAGGCGTGTGTTCTTGTGTGCATGGACGTAGAAGCAAGAGCAAGTCATCTAGTGTTCACCTACTCTCAGGATCTCCCCACCTCTGTCCCAATACTAGGGCTACAGGAACATGTAGCCATGACTTTGACATGGGTGCTTGGAATGAGGACTTGGGTCCTCATGCTTGCAGACAAAGTACTCGTACCCACTAAGCACTTCCCCAGTCCAACTTCCTTCTAGCTAATTGCATACAATTCTAAGATTAAGCATTCCAGTGTGTAGTTGTACTGTAACTTGAAATCAATCTCCAGCACAGAAGTTAAGATTGTTCTAGGTCTTCCCCTATTTTAAATACTGCTATAATAACCCCCAGAATTGCTAACCAAATGATACACACTTTGTTTTGTTTTGCTTTTTTTGAGACAGGGTTTCTCTATGTAGCCCTGACTGTCCTGGACTTACTTTATAGACCAGGCTGGCCTTGAACTCACAGAGATCCGCCTGCCTCTGCCTCCCCAGTGCTGGGATTAAAGGTGTGCGCCACCACACCCAGCAATTACAGACAGCTGTGTACTGCCATGTGGGTGCTGGGATTTGAACCCAGGTCTTTTGGAAGAGTAGTCAGTGCTCTTAACTGCTGAGCCATATCTCCAGCCCCATACTTTGTTAACTGCTCTCCCCCCCCCAATTGGATTTTCATATCCCAAAACAATAGACAATCCTTCCCATGCTGACAAAGATAAATGTGTAAAAAGCTGGAAGACTGTCTCCTCTGCTCTGCCATCAACTAACTGACATACCAGGAAGCAGTGCGGGAGTTCCCCAGTGGTCCACCCAGGGCAATGGTCATTTTAATTAATGATTGGAATGAGCAGACAGATGGCAGGACAAGCACTTCTGAAGGAGAAAGAAAGCTGCTCAGTGGGTGAGCTAATAGACAGGTGACAGAATCAAGATGTCACAAAAACTCCTGACAATTAGTAATTGTGGGATGTGTTAATGAGATTACACTCAATGTGGACTACGAAAAATCTTGTACTTTAGTACAAAATACAAATCGCTCGTGGGGAGACCGGGTGCTGTAGAGCAGGACCCATCACCATCCTAGTCAGCAGAAAACCGACTCGGAGCCATGGAGTCATAAATTAGTGGTGGGCTGGGATTTAAATTCAGGTCTGTCTGTGCATAAAGCCATCTCCAGCACACCCTGATGCTGCCCCACATCTCAAAACAGTCTCATGAGCTGGACTGTCAGACAGAGGAGACGCATAGTCCTCAGAGCGTCTCCGGTAAGGGACGGGCCAGGCCTGCTTCTTCTAGGGCTCTGTGGAACACATTCTGTCCTGCATTAAGCTGTGAGGACTTCAACTTAAAAGGCTCAGGGTCGTGAGGGCAGCTTAGTGGTACTGCACTTTCCTAGAACATATGAGGCCCTAGGCTTATTCTCAGCACTGTAAATAAACTACAATAAAATAAAATGTCTCCAAGTGGATATGCTAATCACACTGACTTGACATCCCCATGACATATACTTGTATTCAAAGTTTACACTGTGGGACTGGGAATGTAGCTCAGGCAGAGAGCTTGACACCCTGAGTTCGATAACCCAGCACTGCATGAACTGGCACGCATGCGTGTCTGTAATCCCAGTGCTCCAAGGAGATGGAGGCAGGAGGTCTCATCCTTAGAGAAGCCGAGGCTCATTAAAGAGGCTGTGGATCTCCCTCTGGCCTGCTGTGGGCAGAACAGTCTCATGTGTCTACATCACTTTATGGCTATCTCTGAAAGAATATGTGGAGTTACCAGCACCTTCTATGACCCCATGATTATCTTTTCCCTTCATGTCTGCTTTGTGCAAAGCTCTGAAAAAAATTCTCATTCGTCTCTTAAAGGGCTCAGTTTAGGCAACATGTCTGTGCTCATGGGGCCATTGTCCACTGCTACAGCTGAGAGCTTGGTGACAATACAGGAACTAGGGGTGTCCTTACCTCATCTGTAGAGCCATTTTCCACCCGGAATCTTCCTGCTCTTTGGATGGCTCCATCAGCATCGCTAGAAATGAGCTGTGGGGGAGAGAACGTTCAGTTAGGGAGCTGGGACTCCACCTGCAGAGTCCCTGGGACACCTCCCCCCCAGTAGCAGCCTCATCTACCAACACTAGCCTAGGAACAGTCTACTACTGTGAGCTGCAAGGCCTTAGGAGTCCAAGAGCAAGTCCCACCTAGATGGAGCATTTTCCCAAAGTGAAAAACATTAAAGCTAATGGAAAACAGTCTTACTCCACATCACATGTGGGAGCTGAGTGCTAGAACGTGGTGAGCAGGAAGGAGAATGGAGTTTGGCCCTGCAGTCCTTAAGCTGCTCTCAAGACGTTTCCTTCCAGCCTTCTCAGAAGCAACATGGGAAAATGGTGTACATGTGTTTTTAAACTTTTAAAATTGCCTGCCAACAATATGTACACCTCAACGTACCGGAGCCCATTTCCCCGGGGGATGGTTGCCACTTCTAACTCAGGTTCACTCCCACAGTAGAATACAAACTCTTACGACTGCCAGCTCATACTTACACCATGTTTAAGAGAAATGGTGAAGTGAAGGTGTGAAGTAAAGGAGACATTTCAGAACCACCCCACACAAGCAAATTTCACATCAAATATCTGGAAAAAAAACTGGAATTTTTTTTTCTCATGGTAAATATGAAAACAGAAGGCAGAAGGACTGAGTTCAAGGCCAGCTTGGTCTACATAGAGAGTTCCAGGTTAGCCAGGTATACACAGTGAGATTCTGTTTCCAAAAACAAAGGGATGAGGGGTCTGCTGGACAGTTGGCTTAGCAGTTAAGAGCACTTGTTGCTCTTCTAGAAGAGCACTCACATGCTAGTTACAGGAGATCTGATGCCTTCCTCTGACCTCCACAGGTACAGGGTATTCACGTGATACACAATACACAAACTAAAAATCTAAAAAATTAAAAACAAAACAAAGAGGGGCTAGAGAGATAGCCCAGATGTTTAAATCACCTATTGCTCTTGCAGATGACCCAAGTTCAGTTCCCAGCAAACACGGTGGCTCACAAATGCCTGTAACTCCAGGTCTAGGGGATCTGCACTCTTCTAGCTTCTGTGGGCACCAGGTATGCGTGTGGTATACATATACATGTGCAGTCAAAACACTCATATAGATTAAATAATAAATAAACACCCAAAATATAGAATTGTGTCCAGTTTTCATTTATTATGTGCCCTATATACATGCATTCTTCTGCCCCATCACATACTGTCTCATTTACCTTATATAATAACAACAAAGTAGGTACTTTGTATTAATAAAAGTAAACTGAGTATTAATTTCAGTTTTGATGAGTAAAAGGCTAAAAGTCATACTTAGGTTACCCATGTAACCTTAGTGTGTTAACTAAGTTAACTAGTTGTTCTGACTAGTTAACAGAAGCAGAGCTGGGATGCGACAATGACAGCCAGACCTGGCAGCTGTCTTCTAGGCATCACCTCACCTGGACAGTCCAAGACAAGTCCAGGTTTTACTACCAATGCTCAACCTGCAAAGCAACCTCTGGATCCACATGGCTGTTGTCTGTCTGGGGCTAGCTATTGCCAGTGTGCAATCCGACAGCTGTAAGGCAGAGTGGGCAGTGGAATTTCACCTTGTCCAAACAGAAGTCTGAGCCTCTCTTTTGAGTGAGAGTATCTTCTTTTCTTTGTAAGGGGAGTTAGATTAATATAAATTAGATTTAGTAAATATGTAGGGGTTTCTGATATGGTCTCTTAATCTGGGGCATGAAGATCAACTTGACTGTGGGCAATTAGCTTATCAACTTATGGACTAAAAACAAGGATGAAGTCAGGTGAAATGAGGGGAGTCTATGGACTAAACAAGGAGACAGCCAGGTGAAACAAGGAGAGACTCTATAGACTAAAAAAAAAAACAACAAAAAAAACCAAGGTTTATTGCCTGGCATTATTTTCAGCTGCTAAGTGGGCAGAGCCCAGATTAAGCTGAAGCCAGTGAAATGGCCTGGCATTGTTTTCAGCTGCTAAGTGGGCAGAGCCCAGATTAAGCTGAAGCAGGTGGAACAAGGAGAGATCCTATTTAAGGACCAGTGGGTGGAGCCCATGGGGGTCCCATGCTAGAGAGCTCTAATGCTTAGAGAGTCCTCACGCTAGAAAGGACAAGTAGTTTGTATCATCTGATGGAGAAAGTGCTGGTGGACTGATGGCCAGAT
Organism: Lophiomys imhausi; assembly: GCA_907164525.1. Lineage (NCBI taxonomy): Eukaryota > Metazoa > Chordata > Mammalia > Rodentia > Muridae > Lophiomys > Lophiomys imhausi. The sequence goes on along the minus strand of CAJQZJ010031933.1, from coordinate 1,413,658 downwards.
CTCCCTGAGGCAGAAAGAAGCTGGTGAGCAGAGAAAGCCTCAGCAAGATAGCAAAAGGCCAAGGACTAAACTCTGTGGCTCAGCTTTTGCCTAGAGGGGTTTGATCTGTCCAAACAGTGGCCTGAATGAAACTGTGGCCAGCTTTAAAGACTGAGGCAGAGTTGCTGATACAAAGGAAATAAGTTGGCTTACAGACGGCTGAGGTCTTCCAGAGAGAAGAAAGCCTCAAGCCTTATTTAAGGTGAAGCCACCATAGCCAATTTACCCTGACGAATCTATGTCTGAGATATTCCAGAAGAAAGACTGCTAAGTGCATTAAAGGGTCTACCCCAGAGACTGTGTTCCTGACGACTGAGGACCTGCCCCAGAGACTGTATCCTTCTAAAAGGTTATGAAAATAGTTGTAATAGTTATCAATAGGTTTAGTGGTTTGGTCTTAGGGGTTGTAATCATTCTTAGGGGTTGTAGGCATTCTTAGGCTTAGTAGTTAAATGAATGTTTATAAGTAAATATAGTTATCAATAAATACTTTTAATAATTAAAAAGGGTTGGTTTCATTTTTCTTTTTCTTTTTTCTTTTTGGTTTTTCAAGACAGGGTTTCTTTGTGTATCCTTGGCTGTCCTGGACTCACTCTGTAGACCAGGTTGGCCTTGAACTCACAGAGATCCGCCTGCCTCTGCCTCCTGAGTGCTGGGATCAAAGGCGTGTACCACCAGGCCCAGCCATTGCAGACAGCTGTGAACTGCCATATGGTGCTGGGATTTGAATCCAGGTCCTTTGGAAGAACAGCCAGTGCTCTTAACCACTGAGTCATCTCTCCAGCCCTAAGTATCTCTTTTTTTTTCTTTTTTGGTTTTTTCAAGACAGGGTTTCTCTGAATATCTCTGGCTGTCCTGGACTTGCTTTGTAGACCAGGCGGGCCTCGAACTCACAAAGATCCGCCTGCCTCTGCCTCCCAAGTGCTGGGATTAAAGGCGTGCGCCACCACCGCCCGGCCATATCTCTTTTCTTAAGAGCTTCAAGCCATACTGGCAAGTAACATGTAGGTGGGGGTTTAGGTCATGCCTGTTAGCTTTCCCTCTGGGGGGACGGAAAGCTAAAGTCAGCCATGTGATTAAGTCACACTAGAAAGCCAGCCAGTCACTCTGGTCCTTCTCCATACATCATCGCTAGACCAATCCAGGATACCACCACAGGGCATTTGGAAGCTCTATACTGGGACTTGCTTGGATTCTGCTAGTGCCAAGTCTGTGTCCTTGGCTGTCACAAAACTAAGTGTGCTACCAGCTACCAGCGAATTTCATGAGGCCTTCTAGTAAACTATAAAAATGGAGAACTCTCAGAGCATAGACTCTGCATATGGCATGGGAAGGCAGGGTGAGCCTGTGGACTGACTTTCCCTGAGGCCAGCTCTGAACTGCAAATGAAAGGGCTTGAGAGATGGCTCAGTAGGGAGAGTTGTTTACTGGGTGAGCCTGGTAAGCTGACCAATTCCTAGAACCCACATAAAGGTAGGAAAAGAGATTGTACAAAGTTGTTGTCTGGCCTCCCGTCCACATGTGTGTATGGCATGTGTTCCCCTCCCCCCTCCACAAAATAGTAATGAAGTACAAGTGAAAGATAAGGTTGGGTGTCCAGGGACCCTGCCATTCTCAGGGGGAGACAGCAGGGTCAATGCCTCCATGGACTGTTAAAAGTACAGAGGACAGCAGAGAGGACTTGAATATACTGCTGCAGGGGCTTGGGATGAAGTGTCTTGGGTCACATCAGGACACAGCAGGCAGGAGCAGAGCACCACAGTCACAATGTCTCCCATGGGTAGAGGAAGGCCACTCCCACTTGTTTCTCCTCAAATGTAAGTTGGTGAAGTCTGGGCCATGCAAGCCTCATGGAGGACTTGGGAGAAGAGCTGATGCCTATTCGTGATCCACCCATATATCCTCAGAATGGACATAAATATTTCCCACCACACCCCCAACAATGCCACACACAGGCAGCAGTGTCCTTTCCCTTTGCTGAGATTAGAACAAGAGGCATAATGCTTGTCTCGGTTCAAGAAGTTTGTGAAGAAAGGAAGAATGCACTTCATGACTGAATAGTTAGAAAAGACTTAGTGTCCTCTGAACTCAGGGTCATGACATCCAGAAAGAGACTTAGCCCAGACCTTACACTAAGACTCTCCCACCTCCAACAAAAGCATGGCATCTCTCACCTGGATGCCTACAGCTGCCTCCTGATCAATCTAGCCGTCATACAACCCTGCCTTCATGCAGTGGCAGGGAGATCTGGTAAATCTCATTGTGGTCCACAGTCCCACCTCTCTGCTCTCTCTCCTCTTCCCTCATTTACAAGCTATTGTTCTCGACCTATATGTCTCAGTGTCTCCTTCCGATCCACCCAATTTTCTATTGCTTCAAGATGCCTTCCCTGACCTCCTGGCTGGGCAAAGGGTCACTTAGCAAAGTTGTGTTTTATATTCTTTCCCGTGATTACTTGACCTCAATGGGTCCTCCTTGTGCACACCCTTTGTTCCTCAATGAGCTCCATGAGGACATCGACCCCATTCACCTGCTGTCAACACTGAATCTGCAGAGCTGAGTCCACTGTGTGCTGTGGAATAGGTATTTATTGGGTATCTATAAACATCTGAATGCTGAGAGCCCATGGAAAGTGGGGCTGACCCCTGGGAGGCACAGTAGGTTCATAAGAAATGTGAGACAGTATATGGTCTATCACATGGGAAAGACCAAAGAGAAGGAAAAGCCAAATGGTCAAGATGAACAAGTGCAAGGTGAATTCAGCCCGGGGAGTCCCTCATAGACTCTTGTAGGCTTAAATGAACACCACTGAGCATGAGCCAGAGGGGCTTCCCAGACAGCATGAGGCTGGGAAGGAGGTCCTGCTAGTGATATGAAGTCTGGATGCACAGTGGCAGTCCCAGTGAGGCCTACCCCGTCCCTGTTCTGTAGCTGGCTAGGGCCTATGAAGACTGTCACACCAGATGATGAAAAGCAGAGTGCCCAGATAACTAAGGGATCAAAAACCCCAACATAACAGAAAAAAAGTCTTTTACCACAGTAGAGAAGCAGTTGCCTGGTAGCTCTCCTTGTCTCAATTACACCTCACTAATCTCTGGTCTGTCCTATTAAAAGCATAGAACACCTGTAACAGGAAATCAACACTAACCATTTTGTTAAAAGATTGGACTCAGGAATGACGCAGCATCCCAAAGAACCCATCAGAATGCCCACAGCACAACCCAGAAGTCCTGTCTTCCAGCCCATCCCAGGGGCACACAGGTCTGTGTGCTCTAGGGGCACTCATGATGTCTTCTACGGTACCAAGGTCATATCTGGACACAAGGCTGGACTTCATCTCCCATGAGGAAGCTGATCATCATCCGACTTGATTCTGTAGGTATGCAGAAGTCCTGGGTGGCATGTACAGAACCACTTTCAAGAGGAGTATGCCTCTCCCAATGGCCCTCTCCTTGCCCCTAGCAATAACCCCAGAGACCACAGTGGCCAAGGAAGCCACAGAAGCCCGTATAAGGATGAGAGAATCATCCTGAGCCTGAGTGTGGGGAACACAGTCGCCAGCCAGTCATAGTAGCTAGATGGATGCGAAGGAGAATGAGCTCAGTGGATCTCACTTCACTGGTTTTCTGTCTGTAAGGGAGGAAATCACTCATCCTGAGATAAGTTCACAATTCAAAACATGAAAACTAACCTGAAGCATCAGAGTATGTGTATTTAAAGAATAAAGAGCATATCTGGTGTGGTGGCTCACATCTGTAATCCCAGCACTCAGGAGGCAGAAGCAGATGGATCTCTGAGTTCGAGGCCAGCCTGGTCTACAGAGTGAGTTTTAGGACAGCCAGGGCTACACAGAGAAACCCAAACCAACCAACCAACCAACCAAACAAACAAAAAAGGCATAATGGGCTTTTGCTATTAGCCAAAAAGACAGGCTAATTTTAGTGAGATGGACAGTTATTTAGGCAAACAAACGGAGAAAATTAAAAGGAGGAAGAAATTCAGGTATGTCAGTAACTTCAGAAGAAACGGAAGATACCCTGAGGACACTACCACAAAGGTGGCCTGGCTCTTTTGAGAAGCCCACACACTACAATGACATAGCCACATGTTCCAGGAAGCAGGGCTGCGTTCCTAGGGAAGAGCTGGCTGATCAAGGTAAGTGAGTCAATGCATTTATTACAGGTTTGATTTCAGGAAAAAATTCTATGTAAATAATATCTGTTTGGAAAAATTTAAGAATTAATTTAAAAGAAAATAAGAACAGGAAGAAAAATGTTATTAACTACCATTTAGTAAAAAATGTTATTAGTTTTATATTAAGGACAATTAAATGACAACCCCTTTAAAATTAATACAAATATATATTTCTTCAAAACCAAAAATCTCTCTCCATTCTACTTAGGTGCTCTGACTCTCTGAGCTGTTGGCTCCCATTCCTCAGCAGCTCACCATTCCTGCTCAGCCTGCACAGTGCATTTGGGATTCAAGTGTATAAACTATAGGAACACATCATACTTAGAAAAAACAAATTTCAAAAAGGCTATGTAAAAATAGTATCTCAGCCGGGTGGGGTGGCACATGCCTTTAACTCCAGCATTTGGGAGACAGAGGCAGGTGGATCTCTGTGAGTTCAAGGCCAGCTTGGTCTACAGAGAGAGTTCCAGGACATCTAGGACTACACAGAGAAACCTTGTCTTTAAAAACCAAAAAAAAAAAGAAAGAAAGAAAGAAAAAAAAAGCTGGTTATAAATACAGATTGTTAGGGCCAAACTGACTAGTTCAAATCTAAATTTCATATTTGTTGGTTTTATGGTCCTTGGGGTGGGGATTAATCTTTACTCCACATCACTATCAAGTTCAAGATCAGCCTGGGCTACATGGAGAGTCTGAAACTAGTCTGGGCTACCTAGTGAGACTTAAAAAAAAAAAAGTACTGTGTGTGCGTAAAACAGATGAAGATTATATCTAAGCTTGCAGAGAGAACTCAATAATTTAAAACATGTAACAAGCCCAGAATAGTCCCTGAACATAGTAGTCATGAAGCAAATACTATACTACTACATGTTATTGTGATGATGGATAAAATAAGGTGTTCTGATTGCTATTAAAGCATTAATTAATGTATTGCTGATGAAATTGCCTTAATGATTGATTTAAAATATTGGAAGATCTGTTTAAACATTGGTATATCTGGCAAAAAATGGTGAAAACATATTTTTCAGGACCTGTACTAATAAAGATAAATACAATCCAGTTCTTGCCCTAGAGGACCACTGGGCACATGTGTGAGGGACAGATATGCATAAACAGATAAATCACAGCCCAACCTGGTTAAATGCCATAACAACAGAAGTCAGGACAGGGTGCTGTCTAGCGAAGGTCAGAGGAAATGGAGACCTGTTCTGCCTGAGGGAGCTTTGGAAGGTTCCAGTGCTAAAATGCAATTTATTCTGCAGCTGTCATGCAATTTATACTGCAGCTATAATACAATTTATTCTGGTACAGGACCTTTGAGAAATGATTTTCAATATACGTAGGCTTATGAAACTATAAACACTAGTCGAAAAAGCAGAGTCATTTGATGTTTGATATGCAAAACAGCAGACAGACAGACAGACAGATCCACACACACACACATCTTGCTTAGAAAGCATTCTGAAGGGAAGAAAGTTTTAGCTTTGTATCAGTAGAAGGGTAGAGTTTGGGAATGTGGCTAAGCCTGGGGGGGGGGGTGTCCTGTCTCCAGCTCTAACAATGACACAAATGAAAGGGTAGGAGAGGGCAGAACGGCACACAGGAGGAATCGTCCGTCCTGCATCGGTGAGTGGTGCCGAGTGGTTCAGTCCCAGTTTGTGTCCACTGTAAGCAGGGAGGGGTAGAGGAGGCATGCTCTGGGGTGGAGGAGGTTCCCTCTTGCTCTTGCTGTTTCCTTGCTGTCATTTCTGTTCGGCTGGCATAGGGGACAAGGCAGCTATGTGGGAAACTTGGCAGCCACAGAGTCCAACATCTTGGTATTTCACTAAGGCATGCCTATGGAGAGATTCGAGGGACACAGGAGAATCACCTGGAAGCCCACAGGGGAGCTGGCCTGGAGTATACAGTAAAGCGGCAGACACAAGGGAGGCTGCCTCAACATGCTTCCTGTGGCACTTGTCCATACACGAATACTTAAAAAGTTGGGGGGTAATCTTTTCATTATGAGGGTCATGCTTATTAGCAACTCTATTTTTTTCTTCAGGAAAACAGTAGGCAAGATATGGGGAGGGCTCTTTTCTAAGCACCATCAAAGAGACCTCTGAGGAAAAGTAAAGGGATTCTGTAGAGCGGAGGTCAAAGCCTGATAAGTTTGCCCAGAAGATGCTTTGAAAGCAACTAGAAAGCTCCTCTGTGCAGACCCCAAGCACTACGGTACCGCCAGGAGTACAGCCGTGCGGATGGGCGGGAGTGAGATTCAGCAGGCTGGGACGGAGGACGCCCTGGCATCCCCGATGTACTTGAAGAATTCAAACTGGCATCTGACATTGGGGTCTAGGCTGTGGAAGGAAGGTATGAGCCCAAAGGTTGGAAAGGGGTCACAGCTTCTTTCTTGGCCTCTGCCACCTCATCAGTGGCACTTTGTGAAGTCCAACAGATCTTCAGTTACTATGCTGAGGGCCGAGGGATTGTTTAGTGCTTAGAGTACTTGCACTAAAGTCACATGAACAGACAGTCCATCTGTGTGGTCACAGCAAAATCTTTCAAGATTTTCAAACTGCCCTGAGACATAGTGCTTTGATTGATCGCCTGGTAAACGCGGCATCATCTGCATGAGGGTCAGCAGCTGGAGGCACATGCTCCTGGAGAATGCGCCAAAGCAGAAAGTAAGGAGGCAGGCCCAGAGAAAGAACCTCCATGTTACCAGAGTTGGTGGCAAGGATGAGGAGGTCAATAAGTGTCTTGGAGGATGAACTAAGGCATCTGTGTGGTTTCTGTAATACAACCAGTTAATGAACAGGGATGACTCACAAGCTGAAGAGAAAACAAATAGAAGTGTAGGGGAAGGAAAAGGGTTTCACAGAAAAGCACCACAAGGAGGGGGCATGAGCGGGAGTGCCGAAGCAAATGTCTCAGAGAGCAGTTCTGCCACCCTGCCAAGTAGCTCCCTGAACAAAGGATGGCTGGACAGGGGGCAATACCCTTTTTAGTCTCTCTCTTGCTCTGTGCTTTAGATAGCTGGCATTTTCTCAACCTTTTGTAGGGAGCTGAGCAAACACTACTTCCATACCCCTCTCCCAACCAAAGCTAACACAAGTTTTGTGTTAGCTGTCCGTGCAGCTGCTTGAATCCGAGACGCTACAGTCCAGGAGGCCGGTGGTGTCTGAGGGATGAAAACACAGGGTCCGAAGAGCTGTTTTGTTTTACTTGAGGATTCTGTAGGAAGAAAAACAACACCACAACCCTCTAATGTAGGAGCCATGAAGGCATGCTACCTGTGATCATGAGAATAAAATGAAAGTATTTGTGCCTTTAACTATTCTTTATTATAAAACTGAAATAAATAAAATTGTAGCAAAAGCATTGTTCCCGAGGGAGACAGAGGTCGTGCTCTTTTTATGACAGCATGCACTGTAGCACACAAACCCCGTGCACATGGATAGGACAGGAGGCTATCAAAGACCTCAGATGGACGATGAGGAGTTTTCCTGGGGAAAGGAAACAGCTTTAGAAAACCCAAAAAGCAAATCTAGGAGCAATTGTGCTCACGTGTATTTCCAGCCATAAGAGAGGACAGGGTAGGAGGATCATGAGTTTGGGGCCAGCTTGGGCAATATAGTGAGACCCTGTTTCTTACAAAGTAAAGGAAAATGAAGCAGGACTAATCCTCAGTTTAGATGCTGAGCACAGTGTGAGAAGGGACAAAGTGAACCAAAGGTAGGGGAAAAGAAACAAAGCTGTCAAGAGCAGGGAGGACTGGGAATGCTCTCTCTCTCCTCTCTCTCCTTCCTCTCTCCCTCTCTCTCTCCCTCCCCCTCTCTCTCCCTCTCTCCTTCCCTCTCTCTCTCTCCTATCTCTCTTTCCTCTCTCCCTCTCCCCCTCTCTCCTCTCTCTCTGTCTCTCTCTCTCTCTGCTCGGAATGGAGCTTAGGACCTTGTGAGTATGCAGCAAGCACTTTACTAAGTTACTTCCCTGGCACCTTGACTCTTATTCTAAAGGTCACAGCCAACAAATTAAATTAGACATAAATAAATAAGAGATCTGGATAGGACACAATGTTGTTTGTGGAAGAGTGTCTATGTATTCAGAAGATGACACTTGGCTTTAAGTAAAGAAGAAGAATGCAATACAGAAGTCTATCTGGTAATTGCTAAAGAGACATTAAATCTTCATAGCAACCACCTGCAGGTCTTAGGATATTAAAGATAGATTTAATTAACTGTCCTCTCTGTGCTTTTCAGTTTCTTTTCTTTTTTTATTTTTGGTTTTTTGAGACAGGGTTTCTCTATGTAGCCCTGACTTTCTCTGTAGACTAGGCTGACCTTGAACTCAGAAATGCACCTGCCCCTGCCTCTCAAGTGCTGGGATTAAAGGCATGTGCCACTATGTTCAACTTTTTCAGTGTATTTCAAAATCTCCTATAGCCAGCATATATTCTTTTTGAAGCCACAGAAGGATATTAAGAAGTATATAGCAGCCTTATTTGTAATAGCTAGAAAGTGGAAACAACCCAGATGTCCCTCAACTGACAAATGGATTAAAAAATTGTGATACATTTACACAATGGAATACTACTCAGCCATCAGAAACAAGGAAACATGCAATTCGCAGTCAAATGGATGGAACTAGAGAAACTCATCCTGAGTGAGCTAACCCAGACTCAGAAAGATGCAAATGGCATCTACTCACTTATAATTGGATTTTAGCCACATAGTACAGGATAACTATGCTACAACCAACATACCAAAAGGATCAGGAACATAGACTTACCTATCAATGGGACAATTTGCCCTAGGGGTGTTACCATGTAAGCCCCCCCACCCGTGCAAAAGGAAGCTCTTAGCTCTCATATGACTGTTGAACTGAGAGGGGCTGATATATAGGGACACTCCACATCAGAGGAGTGGGATGGGTGGGAGAGGGAGAAGAGGGTGGGAGGGTGGAACCCAGAGGGGTAGAAGGAGGGCACTGTGATGGAGATATAACTTGAAGTAATAAATAAACAGACAAAAAAACAAAAAAGAGGGCTGGAGAGATGGCTCAGCGGTTAAGAGCACTGGCTGCTCTTCCAGAGGTCATGAGTTCAATTCCCAGCAACCACATGGTGGCTCACAACCATCCGTAATGAAATCTGGTGCCCTCTTCTGGCCTGCAGTTGTACCTGCAGACAGAACACTGTATACATAATAAATAAATCTTAAAAAAAAAAAAAAAAAAAAGTATAGGTACTTCTTAATGCCCACATGCATATGCACAAAAGTAAGAACTAATATAAAATGTAACAGTAAGAAATCATGCCGGGCATTGGTGGCGCACGCCTTTAATCCCAGCACTTGGGAGGCAGAGGTAGGCGGATCTCTGTGAGTTCGAGGCCAGCCTGGTCTACAAAGTGAGTCTAGGACAGCCAGAGGTGTTATACAGAGAAACCCTGTCTTGAAAAAACCAAAAAAAAAAAAGAAATCATCAGCGGGCTGGAGAGATGGCTCAGAGGTTAAGAGCACTGGCTGTTCTTCCAAAGGTCCTGAGTTCAATTCCCAGCAACCACATGGTGGCTCACAACCATCTACATTGAGATCTGGTGCCCTCTTCTGGAGTGAATGTGTACATGCCGGCAGTATACACAATAAATAAATAATCTTAAAAAAAAAAAAGACTTCCTTTAAAAAAAAAAAAAAAAAAAAGAAATCATCAGCACTTGATCTTTAGCAGAACTGATGCTCTAGCCAGTATATGGACTTGTGGAAGTGAGTTTGGAGCTTGTTGGGGATTCAGTGAAATACACAGGTAAGGTAGTCCCCATGCGAGGCAAGGTAAAAAATACCTGCAAATAATTACAAGGCAAAATATGACTGGCATCTTGGAGAAATGCAAAGAGATAGAAGGTTCCAGAGAGTGAAAGGCGTGTGGTCCATTAAGGGAAACAGGAAAGGATGCATGAAAGAGCTGAGACTTGGCAGAGGCATATAGAGATGGGCACTCTAGAAGGATGGAGACCTGAGAGGCTGTGATAATCAAAGGCACAGGTCTATTTGCTAGATCCTGGGCCCCATGAGCTAAGACTCAATGACAGATAAAATCAGGTGGTAGAAGCCCTGGAATGTGAAGCTAAGCATGAACTTTATTGCCTTGAGTCATGATGCAGAGGGCCTGATGCTGGAACCTGTTTGCCTGAAAGCATCAGGGTATTGCTGGAGCTGTACGTGAGGGTACATGCTCTGTACAGCAATAAGGAAATCAAAGCCCAGAGCTTCCTGTTAATTACAGCCGAGGGTGCTGTCAAACTAGATCTCATCTGATCAAGAACCTTTGAATGGAATCTTTTAGATGTCAGGAGAGCCAGAAAAAAAATGCCAGGTCAAACAAAGAGAAAATGAAACAGATGGTACCTTAAAGGAGTGTGGGAAGCATGTATATCTGTTCTGTTCTTATCCCTACTCTGCAGGAGAACAGGCAAGGGGCACATAAGGAAATGAAAGTCACTTTCAAAATGGAATCTCCTAGAAAACATGGACGCCATTCTACTCCATACATACGAAATCAGAACGTAAAGCACATTGTTGTTAGATATTATAAAGTTCAAGGGGTGTTGGGGAAATGTAAGATCATAGTATTTTGTTAAAGATTTACTTTTTATTTATTTTATGTGTGTGTGTGTGTGTGTGTGTGTGTGTGTGTGTGTGTGTGTACGTACGTACCCATGGGCATTAGGCCAGACAAAGGTATAGGATCTGGAGTTACAGGTGGCTGTAAGCCATCCAGCATGGTTGCTGGGAACTTAAATTGGGTCCTCTGGAAGAGCAGCAAGCACTCTTAGCCAGTAAACTGAATCTCCAGCTCTGAGATCATGGGATTTTAATGTAAATACAGTCCACTGCAGATAGAGTATATGTATGGGGGAGTGGGCAGTCTATCACCTGCCATCTGTGTGACCCTGGGCAAGTTAATTAGCCTTTTAGAGTCTTGGTGATCTCTTCTGTAAAACAGGATGATCATCTCTGTGGGTCTTGTGAAATTTCAATTAGTTTGCATATACGAAGCACCCAGAAGATCACTGGCATTGGCTGTGTGCACTGGTGAGAACAGCAAGAAGGCCATTAGTGCTCTTGTCCAGACCAGCGTGGGTGGGAGCATGAAGGGAAGCATCAAAGGGGGCGAGGAGGAGAGTCAGAGAGTTGCCTTGTAGCTCAGAATGAGAACTCAGAGAATGGCTGAAATGTATTCCTGATGTGGCTGAAATATAGCTTCTCACGGCTATGAAGCCAGTTAAGGTTTGAGATATGTTTGAAAGACTGCAACACAGTGGTCACTGCAACTGACCAAAAAAGTAAAGGCCAAGAAGCACATGATCTTCAAAGTATCTGCTTTTATTAAGAGGGTAAAGTAATTCATTATAAACTGCAGGGAGTTAGATTAATAAAAATTAGATTTAGTAAATATCTAGGTTTCTGATACAGTTTCTTAATCTGGGGCATGAAGATCAACTTGGCTGTGAGCAATTAGTTTATCAGCTTACGGATGAAGTCACATGAAATGAGGGGAGTCTCTATGGACTGAAAAACAAGGTTGAAGCCAGGTGAAACAAGGAAAGACTTTATGACCTGGCATTGTTTTCAGCTGCTAAGTGGGCGGAGCCCAAATTAAGCTGAAGCAGGTGGAACAAGGAGCGATCCTATTTAAGGACAAGTGGGTGAGCCTGGGAGAGGGCGTGCTAGGGGCTCCATGCTAGAGAGCCGATGCTAGCGAGTCCACACACTAGAAAGGACAACGAGTACTTTGTATCCTCTGATGGAGAAAGTGATGGTGAACTGATGGCCAGATTTCCCTGAGGCAGAAGGAAGCTGGTGAGCAGAGAAAACCTCAGCAAGACAGCAAAAGGCCAAGGACTAAACCCTGTGGCTCAGCTTTTGCCTAGAGGGGTTTGACCTGTCCGAACAGCGGCCTGAACGGAACTGTGGCCAGCTTTAAAGACTGAGGCAGAGCGGCAGAGTTGCTGATACAAAGGAAATAAGTTGGCCTACAGACGCTGAGGTCTCCCAGAGAGAAGAAAGCCTCAAGCCTTATTTAAGGTGAAACCACCATAGCCAATTTACCCTGAAGAATCTACGTCTGAGATATTCCAGAAGAAAGACTGCTAAGTGCATTAAAGGGTCTACCCCGAGACTGTGTTCCTGAGGACCTGCCCCAGAGAATGTATCCTTCTAAAGGGTATGAAAATAGTTGTAATAGTTATCAATAGGTTTAGTGGTTAGGTCTTAGGGGTTGAAGGCATTCATAGGAGTTGTAGGAATTTTTAGGAATAGTAGTTAAGTGTTTATATTTGTTATAAGTGAATATAGTTAATAAGTGTTTAATAAATTAAAAGTACAGTTTCAATAAACTATTATTCCCACTTAACAGTAACTGGAGGTGTGAAACTGTAGGCCTTTTCTGATATATCAGACACAGTAGGGGACATTGGTTTTTTTCTTTGTCATGATTTTTGCTGCTAAATTTACTTAGTAGGTACAAGGGGCACAATGGACTATGAATCCTCTCTAACAAAGAGGCATCCTCGCTACTCCAGCTGTGGAAATGACATGTGTGCCCTGAGAAGACAATGGTGTGCCTTTCAGGAGAAAGCTGAAAGAAGAGGGTCTTAGAATACAAGTCCCATAATGCCACCAGAGGCCAGTTAATACAGACATAAGCACCTCCATTCTGAGAGCCCACAGTTCTGTTTTCAGGGTCCATGTGAAGAAAGGAGGGCAAAGGGCCTCTTCCCAGCCCTTTCTCAGCAGCACTGTAAGAAGACAGCAGTTCTCACTCTGCATGCTCATGGCACACTATCAAGTTCTATGAATTTGATAGCAGACCCAAATAAACTCAGAAGAAAACATGAGGCTTTTCTGGAACTCTCAGAACTGAAAACACTTTCTTCTCACATAGTTCCATCAAGTCAAAGATCTGCTCTTAGGGGCTGCAGATGTGGCTCAGTGACTAAGAGCACTTGCTGCTCTTGCAGAGGACCAGGGTTTGATTCCAAGCCCCCACATGTGGCAGCTCACAACGGCCTATAACTCCAGTTTCAGGGCACTGGGCACCCTCTCCGACCTCTGTAGGGTAATGAATGTATATAGTGCAAACAGGTAGGCACACACACATACATACAAATATTTTTTTAAAAACATTTGCTTATGGTCACAACTGATGATCCACACTGCTAAACCCTGGCCACTGGTCTGCAAGTGGACACAGGCATGCATGTGAAGGAGAGAACACACCAAGACACAAGATAGGGGTGGTCAAGGCTACAATCAAACAGGCACTATGAGAGACTGTGTTCAGAGACACATGAGAACTTTGCCACAATCTAAGTGGGAAGCTGCTCTATTCCATTTCTTGCACTGAAGAATTAACCAAATAAGCAAAGTGTTTGCAGTTTGTATCTCTGGTTATGAAAAATAAACTTCAATACACAGATCATGATTTGAAAGTGTCTCTTAGGGTAGATCAGGGTGCCATATCCTACCATTGGCAAGACCACAAAACCAAAGAACACCACACACCTAACTGTACAAGCAGAGATGGAACTGAGTCAAGGTGGCTGCAGAATTAGAGAATGGTGCAGGGCTCTGAGAGCACGGCCTGAGGAAGGAACCAGAACACACAGGAGAGAAGACCCATGGTCTTAGGGAAGACCACAAGTGGCACACGTGGCCTGCAGAAGGCAGGAAGCAGGCTTGGGTACCTCTGGTTTGGAAAGTGGAGACCATACTGTCTGGACCTGCTGGCATGGAGGTAGCATTCTCGAGGCTGACATCACCTGGCATTCTTTTTTTTTTTTTTTTTTGGTTTTTCGAGACAGGGTTTCTCTGAATATCTCTGGCTGTCCTGGACTCGCTTTGTAGACCAGGCTGGCCTCGAACTCACAAAGATCCGCCTGCCTCTGCCTCCCAAGTGCTGGGATTAAAGGCGTGCGCCACCACCGCCCGGCTCACCTGGCATTCTTACATGGTGTGTGTACAGCTACTGGTATAGTTTTGTGCCCCAGCTATCCATGGTATTAATCAGACCTTGGTGCTCAATATAGTCACCAAATGGCTGGACAGGTGGTGTGCTAAATCTCATGTTTTGTTGGTCCTGGAAAAATGAGTCACAGAATCATAATGTAGAGAAAAGCAGAGTGGTTGTTGGGGCAGCAGGAGCCAAAGCCATTTTACACACCAGACAGCTGTCAATGGGAGACAGAAGGACTACACTGTTCAGGGTAGAATAAAACACCCCACCTCATGTTTCAAAGAGGGTTTGAGGCAGATTATGGAACTATATCTTACTCAAAGGACAAAATTAGACACAGAACACAGAAGGGAACATCAGATGTGGGTAATCAACCTGAAAACAAGAGGGTAAGCCAGAAAAACAGCTCATGGCTTGAAAAGCCATTGCAAAGAGAGAAACACCTTAAATGTGTACCACATGCATGCAGTGCCCAGACAGGCCATAAGAGGGCGTTGAAGCCATGGGAACTGGAATACAACTATGAGCTGTTACTATCAGAATGGGAGCTTGTAGACTAAGACACAGACCTGGGTTTAAATGTCACTTCTGCCATGTGTTAGCTGTGGGGCCTCAGACCATTAGTGCAGGGGACCCATTCAGGACTCACACATGCTTTCTGGGCATTCACAGGATGAGGTACAGCCAAGTAACACCTACCTCATCTGGTTGTCTGTGAACATTCAATATGCAACTGCATCTTACATATTCAGCATAGCACACGGCAAGCATTTAATAAATGTTAGAACTAATAATAGCAACAGTAAACAAACAGCCACAACAGAAGACATCTGGCTCCATGCTCATGTATAAACATGCTGAAGGCCCCTCCAGTGCTACTTTCAGAAAATAGCCTGGTAAAATTTCAAAGTTGGCAAGACTGATCACCTACAAAAACAGGCTAGATAATGCTAAGCTGCTAGTGAATACTCCAAGATAGATAAGTGTCTTGAGGTCCCTCAGGGAGCTGGTCTGCTGCATAAGACTCAGACACAAGCCAGATACACTGGAAAACATCTGCCCAAATGGGGATTTTAGTTGTAGAATGTTTAGTTCTTAATATTCCTGAGGGAAATATGCTGTTACTTTCTCTAATCTCTCAATTTGGTTATGCCACATGGAATATGATTTTTGTCCATAAAATTCCCATAATTTCTCCATAAACAGAAGGCATCATCATCTCCAAATGGAGAACAAAATTGCTCTGTTAGGGATGCTGAACCAGCAGCTAAGTCACTCATTAGCAAAGAATCGTTTCTGTAGAACAGTCCCCTGAGTGGAGTTTACATTTGTGCCTGAGCAAAAATACAAATGACTCCTCACAAATTTTGAGGGAAGGCTAGGTATAGCTTGGCCAGTAAAGTGCTCGCTATGCAAGCCCGGGGATCTGAGTTAGGCCCCCAGAAGGCTAGGCACCCAACAGACATGTCACCAAGTAAAGCCTCCAGTACAGAGGATGGATGACACCTTGCTGAGTCATTGGACAGAGGGGTCCCACAGACACCCCCACCCAAAATATCATAGGCCAAGGGTATTGGTTTCTCTCTCCACAACTTGGTGGTAAAGTCATATTGCTAAAGGCATTCCTTAGTTATGTCTTTGAATATAGAGAAACTGAGCTGGTGCCCAACTAGAAGTTGCATCCTTACTGATTGCATTCACAGGATAGGAAGGTACCTTATACACTACTGGAGGGTGAAAGTAATCATCAGTATCATGTAGCTATGAACCCTCTGACCTGGAAAAGCAACTGGTCTACAAGACATACTGGGGAGTAATAGTGCCCCAAATGTTACGGGACTGATCAACTATTTTTTGTTTGTTTGTTTACTATTGGATTTAAGGCCCACTTTATGAAAGGGAACCCATATTTCACACTGCCAAAGTGGTCAAGAATCAAAAATACAAGACTAGATCATGGGTTCTAGGGGAAAACCTACTATTATTATTCTGCTACAGGAAGAGCAATAAAATGAGAGATCCACAACGAGACAATGTGCAGAGAGTGAGGGACTTCTCAGCTTTAAATGGGATGTCTTTATGAAACCCCTCTCCTCAAGGTTCAGAATATAGATGGGAGAGGATAGAAAGGTTTTAAGAGTCAGAGGTAATGGATGGCTCCAAGGAGCCAGTGTCTTCCAGACACAACAGGGGTGGAGCACATTAGCACTCACAGAGACTGTGGTTGCATGCGCAAGATCTGCATAGGTTCAAACCAGACAAAATTCCAACACTGAGAAAGGGATGTAGACACGAAACCCTATCCTTAGCCAAGAAGTATTTGCAATTGATAAATGCTGCAAAGGGACAATCAGTTTTCTCCAATGGAGTGTCATTAGGTATATCCACCATATTCTAGGGCAAGCCCCATGCCGAGGAGTTGCTGGTCAACACAAAACAAACTCCATTTGTGTGTGTGTGTATAAACCTACTTTCTTCTTTGTTTTGGTATATTTTCTCTTATTGGGGTTTTTGCTTAAATTTTCATTTTTTGTTTTTGTTTTTTTGACAGAAAGAAAGAACATGATGTTGGGTAGACAGGAAGTAGGGAGAATCTGGGAGGAGTTAGAGAAGGGGAAATATGCTCAAAATAGAATTTCTAAAATTTTATTAATAATAATACTAACAATAACAATATTAATAACTTGATAATAATGACAATAATAATAACAATAAAGCTGAGCACAGAGACATGAGCTTGTGATCCCATTCCCACTTCTGGAGAGATGGAAGCAGGGGGAGTCTTAGTGCTTCCTGGACAGGAAGCTTAGCCTAATCATTGAGTTCCAGGCCACAAGTAACCCTGTCTTAAAAAAAAGGACCCGAGGAATGACCTCTGGCCTCTATACATGTACACACACACAAATTGAACTACAAAAGAAACCTTTAAGTATCTTCTAATATGAAAGTCTGCAGATTCAGAACAAGTTCATTGCCAACCATTCAGACAGCACACATGCCATACATCTTTTGAGGCCACTCTGAGTTCCTAACAACAAAACCCTGCCACCTTCAGAGGAAGCGTCTCTGCTTTTTTCCGGCACGGCAGGGCAGCATGGACAGAAAGTGTGAGCTCACCCACTAAGACACATGTCAAAAGGAATGGATAAAACTCCAGCCTGACTTATGCTAATCTGAAGTCAGTTGCAGATGGAAACTTCCCAGGAGCATCAAGAGGCAGAGGCACGGGTGTATGACAATCTGTGGCTGGACTGCACTGGGCAGAGGTCTATACTGTGCTCACACCATCTATCACTTCTGCCACATCAGTTCCTGTCTATCCAGTTAAAGGCCAAGAACAGATCAATAAAAGCTACAAACAATCTTTTGCTGCCCTTGACAGATTTCAATAGGAAGTGGTGAGAGATGGTTGATGGTGTCATAGCTGTGCCTTGCTTGGACTGTTTCCAGGAGAGAATGGACTTGCAATCCCTCAGGAAGAAAAATGGCAAATGTGGAGGCAGAATCCACAGCAAGCTAATGGGTCTAACTGTGTTGGTGGTGGTCACAGGGGCTTGCTTTCTCTTTTTCCTTATTTTTCATGAGTTAGAGTGCTCTCTGGTTTCTCTCAAGGCAGAACACTCATTTATTCAATCACTTTTATTGTGACTGATGCTATTACTGTGCTTAGTACAGGGTTATATGAGCAAACAAACAGCCACCATTCCTATTTGGGGGAGACGTAATAATTTGTATCCTTACTTACTGGACTAATGAAAGTGGCAGGGCTAAGAGTCCAGTAGTAGAGGAAGAAAGTTGCATGAGATGCTTTTAAACAACCCACTGCATGAAAGAATGTTGTGGATCCATTTTCTCTGTCTCCGTCTCTCTCTGCATCTCTGTCTCTCTGTGTACATGTGTGCATGTGCACGCACCTGTATGTGCATGCATGGAGGCTGGAGGTGGACATGGGTGTCTTCCTCTACTACTCAGCACTTTATTGTCTGAGATGGGGGGTCTCACTGAATCTGGATCATCGATTGGCTAGACTGGCTGGCTAGTGAGCCTAGGGTTCACCTGTTGCTGTTTCTCAGGGCTAGGTTACAAGTGTGTGCTGCCACAGCGGTAGAGGTGTGGAGGGAACTCAGATACTTAGGATCACTCAGCAAGCGCTCTCCTGGCCGAGCTACTTGTAGCCGACTCCCACTCTTCTTTAAAGTGACTCATATATGTCCTCTCCAGAGATGATCTGCCCTCTACACAAACTGTGCATAGGGAAGGTTCTAGAAGGCTAATTTTGTATCAAATGACCCCCACAACCCTGATACATACCCAATCCGACAGGAATGAATCTATGATTTTCTATTTGAAATTTGAAAGTCAAGTTCAAGAAATGAAGAGACTATGGTGGGGACTAAGAATTGGAACCTATTGATCCAGGGAGATTGGGACAACAATTTACTAATAAAAAAATTATGAAAACTTAGTATATACCAGTCTTGTGTCAGGTTCTAGAAATACAACAGTAATGACAGACATGGATCCTACCTCACTTGTAATGAAAGAGTAGTGAGAAACCCAATGATTGTCAAGGTAAAGAACAGCAGGGCACTGATGTGGACTAGGGGTGGTGAACTCTGGGAAGATGACATTAAGCTCAGGCCATGACAAACACTCAGGAAATCCTTGCCAAAAGCAAGTGCAGAGGTCCTGGGGGATGGAAAGACTGAGGCTATAGAGACCAATGAGGTCAGTTTTAAAAGCACAGTAAGAGGCAGGAGAATAGAAAGAGCAAGGTGGAGTAAGGGTCATAAGGGTCATAAACATAAACAGTCCAAATAAACAAACCACAAGGGCAGTCAAGAAGGAAAAGACTTCATATTCTCAACATTTTAAACTATCACTCTGCTGTAAGATAGGCATATAGACCAATGAGAGAGGAAGAGAGCGCCCCCAAATTAACTAACACACATGGCCAATGCTTTTGAAAGGGGACTGGAAAGGTGATGTGCAACCAAAGACAGCTGCTGGCTTGGAGAGAGAAGAGTGGAGCAGAGAAGGAGACGAAAGGGTGGGCATCATGTGGACTGGAGAGAAAGAGCCTACCTTTCCCCGGAGGCCCAGCTGTGTATCCCTCACTTTATCCCAGTGAGACTTTCCTGGATACTTCAGCAAGTCACTCCATGGCCTGAATGCATGCAGCTCAGCCACATGCTTCCTGGAAAGGAACAAGCTCTGGTTACCACCAGAGAGAGGCACAGCTGAGGTCCAGGTGGTTTTCAGGCTGGGGACAGGACACAAAGCCAGAGGCAGGTGGTTTCTGAAGTTACAGGATGGCTCTTTGAGAGCTGACAGACTGACTTATCTCTCCACTCCCTCTGAGAACCCATCATGGTGCCTGTCACATGGTAGGTCTTCAAAAAATTTTGAGGTACGGTTCAAGAACCTGCCACGAGTCTACAGAGACCTGGGCTTCCAGATTCCTAGAAAGTTTGTGTCCAACTGACACCTGCGGAATGAAGTCCTAAGTCTACCATCACTACTGATATGAATGGCCACCGTTAGTTCTGCCCAAAGACTTATATAGCTCTGTTTTTTTTAAGCCAACATTTATGTTAACATGTTAATTTCCTGGTACCTTTGGTTCCCAACAGTCTTCATTATGCCAAGTTAAGAAAAGCTAGTCTCAGCCAGGCATGGTGGAGGCATAGACAGGCGCAGATAGATCTCTATCAGTTTGAGGCCATCCTGGTCTACAGAGCAAGTTCCAGGACAGCCAGGGCTACACAGAGAAACCTGTCTTGAACCCCTCCCCCCAGAGAAGCTATATATCATTTTTTTTTTTTTTGGTTTTTCGAGACAGGGTTTCTCTGTATAACAGCTCTGGCTGTCCTAGACTCACTTTGTAGACCAGGCTGGCCTCGAACTCACAGAGATCCACCTACCTCTGCCTCCCAAGTGCTGGGATTAAAGGCGTGCGCCACCAATGCCCGGCTTATATATCATTTCTTGATGAACATATAGAACACACACACCAGTATGTTTGTTTTTTAAAACCACACAGTAGGTCATCACACATGGACATGTCACATCAGTAGATTCAGCCAACTGCATGGAAAATACTAGGGGAAAACTGTCTTTTATGAACATTCGTGAACTGTTTTCTTGTTATCCTCTGACAAACAGTAACCTCTGTGGTTCTGTGGCATTTACACTGTATTAGGCACTGTAAGTGCCAGAGGTGACTTACGGTATAAGGAGGGCGTGTGTCAAATATATGCAAACATGCTACCTTTTTGTTTTTGAGACAGGGTTTCTCCGTGTAGCCTTGGCTGTCCTGAAACTCACTCTGTAGAGCAGGCTGACCTTGAACTCACAGAGATCCACCTGCCTCTGCCTTCTGAGTGCTGGGATTAAAGGTATGTGCCACCACCACCCAGCAAAGCTGCTACTTTATGTAAGGGGCTTCAACATCCTTGGATTTGTAGTATCCAAGGGAGTTCTGGAACCAATCCCTCCATAGATACCAAATGTACTGTATTACTGTGAGTTGAAAGAAAACATCACCTTAAAAAAAAGGAGTCACAAATACGGAAAAACTAGGCACAACATAATTTTACAAAAGGAAGGAAACTGTTACACAGAGAATAGTTCATCACTAAGATGGACTGTCACATCCAAATCAAAATGGTGCCACTGAAGATGATATGCACAGAAGATATTTAGAAAACAGTTAAATGGAAAAAAGAATAATGCAGAATTCAGTGGATGATTTTATTACAACCATTAAAAGTGATGTTTATAGCCTTAAAGAGCAGAGGTGCTGGACAGAAATGAGAACACTTGCTACAAGGTAGTGAGACTGTCCACTGAATTTTAAAATATATTTAAATGTTTTCATTTTATAATTAAATATATTTTTATTTATTTTTATGTATATGAGTGTTTTCCCGGCATGTATGGCTGTGTCTGTGGAGGTCAGAAGCGGGAGTTGGATCCTTTGGAGCAGGAGTTACTGATGACTGAGAGCTACCATGTGGGTGCTGGGATGTGAAACTGGGTCCTTTGGAATAACAGCAAATGCCTTTAATTTCTGAGCCATCTCTCAGCCCTATTAAAATTTTATCTTATAATATTTTAAGAGGACACACACACAGCTCCAGGAAAACCATGAACAAATGGATGAGGAACTTGTCACCCATCAGCTTTCTTACCAAGTCAGGGATAACTGGTGACTACTCAGATTTGTGAATGTGGGCTCTTCAGGTAGGGTCCTGGGGCCAACAACATCAATGGCAATCTGGGAACTTGTCAGACTCCTCAGACTGTAGGTTAACTAGAGGCTTGAGCCTTTGTAAGGCAGCAGTCCATGTTTTGATAGCTTTCCTGTTGACTGATGTCTGCCCCCCTTACTCTTCTGCTGCTCTCGAGGGCCATTCTGGTATTCTGTAATTTCCACAAGTCTGTAGAGTTCACCTGTCACACCAGTGGTTTCTCTAAGCACCACTCTCACTGTTCACAAGAGCTCCAGACCACTTCTTGGACCCTGTCCAGTCTTTATCTGACTATGAAAATTCTACTCCTGTGACTGAGTTTCAGCTTCACTGCTGTGGCAGGTTGACAAGGAACATGCTAAGTGCTGAGTGCCATTGTCTTATCTCATCCTTATGGTAAAACTAAAAAAGAATATGTTAATATCCCTATTCTATGGACAAGAAAACTGAGGACAAGAGATGTTCAAGATCAGGTTGGTACTAAATGGTGAAACAAGAAAGGCTTTGGAGCAGATACTGAGAGGCCAAGTCACTTTACTGACAGCTGGTGACAGAGGTATGTGGAGGAGTGAAGACATGAACCAAAGTCTCTTCACTTTGTTGCCACCAGCCCCTGCTGCCTCACCTCTGCCAGGCAGGGCCGCTTGTTCACTGCCCCGTGGAACACCACTGCCAAGAATATCTTGCCACCCCCATATCCCACCGTCCTCATGAGGCCTTCAAGACATCTCCCTGAAGTTCCCTGCTAGGGTGGGTGGCTCCCACCCTTCTCTTGGCTCCTATGTGTTATCCCCATATGTCTCTACTTAGCCTCCCTCCTCTGAATTAGACCCATGCACTGGCTCCTTAAGGAGAGAAGAGGCAGTGTGGTCTGAGGCAGTGGGCAGGGCCAACAATGACTGAAGAGCAGCAGGCACGGAGTCATTAGATGTGGCTATACTCATTCTTTAGCTGATGCATCGGGTCTGCTCAGCTGAAGGACAGGATTCCCCTTAAGAACAAGGACCAAATCTTTCATTTATTTTATACTTGCAAGATACTTAGCTCTGGGCCAGGCACACAGTCCTGTCTGCTGTATATGCTTAGAATCAAACAGAGGCCACTGGTACTGAACGCTAGTGTAAACTGCTCTCCCAGTTAAATCTTGTGAATGTGCAGCTTGCATTAATAGTGGTACCTGACTATTATGCTAGTAGACAGAAACAACACATTTTTAATCAACAGAATAGTAGGGTTAATGTCCTCTATTGTGATCAATAATAACCAGTACAGTTAAGAAGCACATTTTCTGAAAATGGTTTAAATCCCATGCAACTGGAAGACTAAATCACAATCCTTTCTTTAAAGAACTGAATCTATTAATGTTTTCATTTTCCCTCCTTTAAGAGGAATATACACTCTAAAAAAATCATATCAGAAACTCTGATGTCTCTTGTTATAAAAATTAGATATTTTCACTTTAGACATTTATTATGTGTTGCAGTTACTGATCTGATCCAACTTATAACAGGAAACTATCTCAAATATTCTAACTCCTGTCCTACACCCAGAAAGCAAAGATAGAATCAGAATGTCAATAGTCATTAAACTTTTAAAACTAGATCTGTAAACTTTCAGGACCAAGACAATATAAAAATGAAATGCTACCTTTCTTCATTTACAAATTACTTAATTTAATTCTATGCACTGCTTAGTAGAGAAAAATACCAAGCCACAACGTATTTTTTAGCAAACTGGAATACATGAGATTAAAAGGACGTAGCAATGAAAAGAAATCAAGATGATCAAATGACCATAAGCTTTCAGCAGTTACTGATTTGAATTAAATCTTGACATGGCACACATACAGTCCAATAGTAAATATACAACAAAGGGGTTGATAAGCTTGGCAGTCACCGCTACGTCTGAATCAATGTACCACCACTGAACAGACAGCATTAACTTACCAGTTCCACAGATCCATAATGTTTCCTACTGAAATCCCCACGTCTACAGCCTAGGTCTTCTGAGACAGAGCTGGAACAAAAATGCTTCATCAGTATTACACATAGCGATCTGGCTACACACCTTCTGAGAAGAAAAAAAAGGCTGCTATGGAACAGACTTGCAGTGCCCGGGTGCCTCACTGCAGGGGAGCCTCCTTGCAACAGACACCGTCCCCAGCAGCCATTGCAGAGTCAGGCTTCCATGAAGCCCTCAGTCAAAAGAAAAACGTCCAAGTCATCCCTAGAAGTATAGGCAATGATTGGATTAAATATTTAGTTCATTTGGAATCAACTGAAATTCCCAAAGCTGTTGGCAGCTTATGATTTCATTCGGTATTACTGGAGGGGATGGCGGCCCTGCAGGGACTTGAGGCAAGGGACAAAGCTGCTGAACCAGATCTTGCAATTATCTTTTGCTTAAAAGAGTAGAGTCTCTTTGTACCAAATATGCAACATAAAAAAAAACCAGCATCATTTAAAGCTGTATTTTAAGGAGACAAAAATTCCCAAATCCTCATAGGCTTCCTCCCCTCCCCCAGCATTTAATTTAAGATTTTTGCGTGTTAACGTGAGAGAGAGAGAGAGAGAAAGAACAGAACTATCAGAAAATATAAAAGTCTAACATCTGAGTATATTTATTTTTGACATGGTAGCAACTAACACTTTCCACCTTTCCCTCCATCCCCACCCAAACAGGCTTAAATCAGACAAGCAAACTCACATGCCGTGGTCCAAGAGCAATTAAAACGACGATGAAAATTGCTACTGTGTTTGCATCTAGCATGCATAGCTCCCCTCTGAAAAGGCACATATCTAATTGGCTCCTTAGTCTACTTAGGACTCCACACAGTACCCATGAAACCATCAGAGAGCCCCCTCAATACACACAGTTTTATTAAGTTTGGCTCCACTGTGTCATGCAAACAGCTCTAATACAGCAGAAACAAAGTTCTGCAAGAATCACACATTTTATCTATTCAAACTAGACTGTCACATGCGAAGACAGGTGCACTCAGTACCTTTTCATCCTTTCTTACAAGGTAGCTACATTTTCTAAATTACAGCCCTCCTGGCACACTCGGAAAGAGACTGACTCTGATGCTCAGCATCCACAGAGTTGACTCTCTGCCAGGACACTGTCTGATAGGCTCCAAGAAAGACAGCATGAGAGAAACAAGATTAGAGTCTAATGGTATTCTGCCTCCACCATTTCACAGAGATGGCTGAATTAATCTTATATGAGAAATTTAACCTTTTCTCACCCTCACTCCTTTAGCTGGAAATATGCCGCATATCAATGGAGACAGTTTGAAAGGGTGCCTAGACTACCTTCCTGCTTGGATGGACATACTTTTCTCCCTTCGCTGAAAATACAAAAATATATCTTTAAGGTAGACTAAACCAACTTCCCTCTGTGGTCTGTTCCAGGCTGGCCCTTTCTGCCCATTCTTGAGTGTGGTCTGAAAACACTCTTGGAGACATTGTCCTTGCCCTGCATTTTGGCTCCAGGGTCCTTTCCATGGACAGCAGATGTCCTTGAGAGGCGGGTCTCTGCAAGGCATGGACCAGGTAGAATGGGTACTCTGCACAGACTGCAAGCCCTACTGCAGTTTCAGTCAGGACCTTGATGAAATCAACAACAGCAGCCGGTCAAACTCAACAACTCCATACATGAGCTCCTCCCTGGGCCGTCTTCAGTACCACTTGAAGGGGTCTAGACATGGTGCCAGCTCCGTATCTTTGTCAACAGTCAGAAGCAAAGACAGCAAAGATGACAGCTCTCAGTCCCACGACTATATGCCCCTCTAGAGTATCTACCTTCCCTAGATGTCTCTTAGAGGAACAACAGCATCCCATGAAAACAACCAAGAAAGTCACAGCTGTAGAATACCTGCTGCCATAGAATGCTCTTTGCTGCCCTCTCCTCCCTCGAATTACATTTCATCTGGAACTCTGCAGAGAGTTTGTTCATGGTAAGAACCAGGCTTGGGGCACATATTGTGGACTATAAGAGGTATTCAAAGTAGCTCTGTCAGAAACCCTTCACTCCCTAGTGTCCACACGATGGTTCCCAGTGGCAGGGGTCATTCAAAGCTCTGCAGAGAACTTTGACTGTGTTCCACCCACTGCCTGACAGGGGTGAATATACAATAAGCATGTGTTCATGATGAAGACTGTCACCCAGGTCTTCCCAGTCTGACAGCATTCCTTATAAGTCCTAAGGCAGGATGCCTGCTGCCGTTCTCCCTGGGGGCCTTCTCAAGTCTCTGCGTTAGGCAGGCCTGGCCAGGGTGACACTGCTGTGTGTACTAGGTTGACAAACCTGCTTCTTTCTCCGGACTTACTGCTGCACTATATTGGCTTCATCTTGGGATACTTCACCGTGCGACCTTGCCCTTGTCAAGACAGGATGGGACAAAAGTGCTTGAAGCCCATGTCCTGGGAGGCACAAGGTGCAACAGCCTTCCTGGACAATGGGATAGGGGACTCTCAAGGCTGGCAGCAGGGCACAGCTTCAAGATACAGAGATCTAGGACTCTGTGGGCCTGCGTGCATGGCATCAGAGTGGAATAGAAGGAAGGCACATTTACCAAAGTTTAAGTGTCTTACATTGGCTGTTATGACCACAAGCATGCAATATGTGACTGAGATTTAGCGGCACACAGAAGCAAAGAACCTAATCTGAAAGTATTTGGTAAAAGTGAGGTCCACAGCAGTTCAGGTGGACTACATACCTTCTGGTGTGGCAGATCCTGGAAACCTGACCCGACAGAATTAGAGGGAGGTCATGGGCTGGCTCCCACTGGCTTTTTCACAGGGAAGAGAGCAAGTTTCTTACATGGGTGTTCTGGTGTGTTTTCATTCTCAATTTAACACAAGAACTGCCTCAATCAGACTAGCTTGTGGCCATTGAGAGACTGTGCATGTGGGAGATTGTCGCCATTGATGATTGATGTGGGAAGGACCAGGGGAGGCACCACCCACAGGAAGGTGGCCTGGGCTACTTAAGCCAGTTAGTTAGCTAAGCATCAGCCATGAGGGAGCTAGCAAGCAGCACTCCTCTACTGTTCCTGTTTCAAGTTCCTGATCTGTCTGAGTCCCTCTATTGATGTCCTTTGACCACGGAATTATAAGCTGAAATAAACCCTTTCCTCCTGTAAGTTGTTTGTGGTTACAGTGTTTTTTACCACAACTACAGAAAAGCAAGCTAGAACAAAGGATTAAGTAATGATAGAGATGCAGAGACTCCAAAGAGCAAGGGCTTCAGGGGCTTCAGAGATCTGTTTCTGTACCCCAAGCAAGAAGCATTCTGGACAAAGAAATGTGGTGAGTGTGAAGGGATCATCCGGATCTAAGCAGGAGCATTTCCTGTGAACATCTGTGGTCTGTCCAAGTAGGAACAACTTCACCAGATTGTGCTCACTAAGCACTGGCTTTATCTACTGCAATAAACTTTTACTTTATTTTTAATTAATTAATTATTATTATTATTATTATTTTTGAGACAAGGTTTCTCGGGGTATCCATGGCTGTCCTGAACTCACTTTGTAGACCAAGTTAGCCTTGAACTCACAGAGATCCGCCTGCCTCTGCCTCCCAAGTGCTGGGATTAAAGGCATGCACCACCACTCCCAGCTATTTTTTTTAAAGCTAATTGATTTTTATTTTCTTTTGGTATTGGGGATTGAATTTAGGGCCTTATGTGTTCAAGTTCTCTACCACTGAGCTATATCCCTAGCACATTTTCTTTTGTCTTAACTTTCTGTTTTGGAATAGATCTTGCTAAGTTACGGAAGCTGGCTTTGAACTTGGATCCTCCTCCCTCAGTCTCCAAAATAGCTGGGTAATAGGCCTGTACCACTAGACTCACCATATGTAATTTTTTTTTGTGCTGGATGCCCGGGAAGGATGGGGTTTCTGACATAGTTCCCTTGAGTGTTCCCTGTACCCCAAGAAATAGACTCATGCCCAGTTCCCACCATGAGGAAGCTCTGTGGCTAACTGGAAGAAGTGTAATGTGACTTCTGTAGGGGGAGATGTGAAGATGCAGAGACCAGGGTGACTCTGCATCAGGAGAGCAATCCACTCCCTGCTTTGAAAGTAGTTTTCTTGGAACACAGCCACACCCACTGATTATGGATTGTCCATCTGCTTTGGCATTACAGTGATGGATTTGAGCAGTTCCAACAGAAACCCTGATGGCTTATAAAGCCCAAGCTATTTACTAAGTGGCTCTCAAAAGAAAACAAATTAAAAAAACATTGTCATCCCCTGTAGTGCTCTCATGAATCCCTACAGTTGGTCTCAGGGCAACCCATAACCCCACATTCTTTTTTTTTGGGGGGAGTGTGATTTTTTTCGAGACAGGGTTTCTCTGTGTAGCCCTGGCTGTCCTGGACTCGCTTTGTAGACCAGGCTGGCCTCGAACTCACAAAGATCTACCTGCCTCTGCCTCCCAAGTGCTGGGATTAAAGGCGTGCGCCACCACGCCCGGCTAACCCCACATTCTTAATATCCACAAAAATACTCAACCTGACTCACTGGGGGGGCTTTCTAACAATGTGGATTTCCTGGTCCTGGTCCCAGGGGCTGTGTTTAGCCCATCTGCCAGCCAGCCAAGCAGCCTGGGGAATTCTGCTGCAGGTGGCCCACAGGTGATGCTTTGGAAACTGCTCTTCCAGATGCTTCTGGAATCCCTGTAAAAGCTGTTAACCAGGCTGAAGAATGTTTGTGAGGAAGCACCAGGCCTAGGTCATGGTTTCTGTTGATGGAGGAGGGAGGAGGGGACTGTCTTCCTTCCAGGCACAGCTGCAGCCACAGACCTGGGCTCTTAGCTTCTCTGGACTCTTTCAAGAGTCTTACATTGGTTATGACCACAGTCATACACTATGTGGCCCAGATTTAGCAGACAGACAGAAGTAAAGAACCTAATATTGGGGGCTAGAAAGGCAGTGATCTGTCTGACACAGCAGCAAAATATTTGCTCCTTCATCTTTAAATTGTGGGTGAAAATATCCCGTTTAACAAGATTACAAAGAATCCATAAGGAAAAGCAGCCAATATGCTAAGTTGACATTTATTGCATGAAAACTCATCTAAATGCTTGCTATTATTACTGCCTCAATTATTAATCTCAGTTTCTCTCAGGTTTTTAGAGGGATCAAGGAAGAGGAACATGGAATAAATAATTAACCTTTAAAAGACTTAAATAAAACTCCTTCCCTCATGCATCAGTAAGAGAGAGCCGGGTCCAAGCGGCAGGCTTCCTAGGATCAGACTAAGGGGAACACACCAATTTTAGCACACAACTCCTCCCTAAGAGTGTTGGCCTAGCAGGGTAACTTCAGTTAGGAAATACTTGAGACCCATTGTTGCCACGACAAGTGAAGCCTAATTAGAGAGGGCCACCAGAACCAGGCAGGTGCAGACAGGAACCAGGAAGCTTCCAATTGCATGTGTGTCATGCTGTCCAAGCTCTAAATAGAAAGCCTTCTGTTTCAGAAAATTGATGTGCAAGGGTGCTGGATCACACTTTGGAAGCTTGAACAGTGTGGAGGACCTCCATGCTAAGTCTCTACATATGGCCTGGGATGGAAGCAAAGCCTTCTGCTCCACACACAGGCTACAGCAGCTGCTATTACATAAGTCAGATTCCTGGAAAGCATGATTAGGCCCTCTGTGGAGTCAAAAGCTGCTAAGACTCAGTAAGGAGACAAGGGAAGACAGGTGGTTCCCAAGGGAAAGCTCCCCCAGCTGGCCCAGAGATCAGTGCCAACCTCCACAACTGGTCAGACCCATGTAGCCAGGTTCCCACGGGTCTCAGAATGAGATAATGGCTAAAACCATCAGCATCAATAAATACTCTCCCTGGGTCAGTGAAGAAATTCTGTGAGAAACACCAGGGAAATTTCTGAAGCTCAGCAGTGGGAGAGTTCAACGTCAAGAGCTCCAACACAGGACCTTAGACCCTTAATAAGCACACAGCAGGATACAGATGGAAGGGATC
This sequence comes from Lophiomys imhausi, assembly GCA_907164525.1. Lineage (NCBI taxonomy): Eukaryota > Metazoa > Chordata > Mammalia > Rodentia > Muridae > Lophiomys > Lophiomys imhausi. The sequence continues at coordinate 1,384,184 of CAJQZJ010031933.1, read as the reverse complement.
CCCCACTAAAGGGCAAATAAACTTTTTAATGGTGCCAGACTACAGATTGAGACTTGGAAGGAATCCAGGGTTTCCTAACAACAGGTACCAAAATAGCATGGTATACAAGAGATAGTTGTCTTGATTTCTGAAATATACCAAGAGACACAGAAAAGCAGAGATGTGATTCTACCTTAGCTTCTAATGATGACAAACAAGAATTCCTCAAGTGAAGGCTGGAAGAAATCAGAAAGCAGGAAAGTTTCTGGAGTGAATGAATTCTAAAAATCAGGACTCTTTTTAATTTTTTAATGTGTATGGGTATTCTGTACACATGCATATATGTGCATCACATGTGTGCATCCCCTTAGAGGCTAGAAAAGGGCATTGGATCCTCTGGAATTGGAGTTACAGATGATTGTGAGTTTCCATGTAGGTGCTAGGAATTGAACTTTGGTCTCTAGAAGAGCAGAGTGTGTTCTTAACTGCTGAGCCAGCTCCCCAGTCTGCTAGTTTTCTTTCTTTATTTTTTTTTGAACACTTTGAAATATATTCTTCACATAATATTTATGTGTCCACTAAATTTTGAGAAAGACAGGTACCCAGATCCTACCTGGTTCCTTAGCATAAAGAGTCCTGTGATAATTTACTTCACAGTTCCCTTCGATAACAGTCTCTACCAGTCTTTAAAACTGATGCTCTGAAATGAAAAGTGCTGAGCACTGCAAACACTGGAGAAGATGTGAAGAAGCTGGGCTACTCATTCACTGTGGAAGAGGCCATTTCTGACTAAATGAGACATGCCAGTTACCATATGATCCAGAATTACACTGTGGGGTATTTATTCCAGAATGAAAATATTACACCCACAAACATGTGTAAAATACATTCAGTTTATGTTTATTAAAAATAGCTTCAAGCCGGGCGGTGGTGGCGCACGCCTTTAATCCCAGCACTTGGGAGGCAGAGGCAGGCGGATCTTTGTGAGTTCGAGGCCAGCCTGGTCTACAAAGTGAGTCCAGAACAGCCAGAGATACACAGAGAAACCCTGCCTCGAAAAACCAAAAAAAAAAAAAAAAATAGCTTCAAACTAGAAACAGTCCAGATGTCTTCCCCGGGGGCAAAGAATAAAACAAACTGCAACATATCCACACCTTGGAATACCACTCACCAACTAAACGGAAATGAAATCATTATGCACAACTGTGTGGATGATTCTCTGGGAGCTATGGGGAGTGGATTTAGCCAACCTCAAAGGTTACACTCAGTACAATTCTACTTACATAACATTTTTCTTTGTTTGTTATTTTTAGAGACAGTGTCTCATGTAGCCCAGGCTTGTCTTGAACTCACTATGTAGCTAAGGATAACACTGAACTCTTGATCTGTCGGATAACACTGAACTCTTGATCTGTCTTTCTTTACCACCTGAGTTCTGGGATTACAGGCAGGCAGTACCACCCCGGCTTTATGTAGCATTCTTGAAACGACAGGGCTCTGGGGATCACAGTTCCCACTGGGGATGGAACTACTCTGTTTCTCATCTGTGGTGCTGGACAGTCATCTACCCATGAGATCAAACGGCATGCAGGGCTGGGGCAATCTAAGCAAGGCCAGTGGGCTCCATCCCTGTTTGCTGCCTGAGAGGCTGCATGATAACTCCAGGTATGCAAGATGTTTCCAACGGCATTCCCTGTGTTAGTTCTCACAACTGCATACAAATCTATGATTATATGCTGATGTCAAAATAAAGAGTCTAACTAGAAGTTGTGTACAGTGGTGCACATCTGTAGTTCCACCTCCCTGGTAGGCTGAGGCAAGCCGAGTGCTTGAGGTCAGCAATTCAAGGGCAGTGCAGGCACCTGGCAGAGCGCCACTTCAAGGAAAAGGAAAAGTTTAATAAAACAAAACAAAAACCCTGGAGGGTTGGAGAGAGGACTGGTTAAGAATGTTTTCTGTACTTCCAGAGGACCCAAGTTTGGGTTCCAGAACCTGCATAAGTGCTTCAAGACCACCTGTAACCCCAGTTCCAGGCAATCTGACACCTTCTAGCTCCACAAGGCAGCATGGATATGTGACATACACTCACACAGACGTTCAGTGGTTAAGAGCACTTGTTTCCACGGCAGAGGACTAAGGTTCAGTTTCCAGCACTTACATGGTGGTTCAAAAACATCTGTAACTCCAGTCCCAGGGGATCTGATGCTCTCTTCCCACCTCCGTGGGTACCAGGCACTCACATGGTGCACGTACATACACATAAAATAAAAAAAATTTGGACTTTCCTCTTTGATTTGTTCAATTTTTAAATATCTCAAGATAAAGAATTACACAATGAATGCTATAAATATACCTGAAACACTGGTGAGCCTCTCTCCCTGGCCTCATTTTCATCCCTCACTCCTCTGATACAGTTAGAAACTCCTAGCCCACATTTTCATACCTCTACACCCTACAGAAGAAGAGGACCACACTCTGTAGCACAAATGAATAGTTTACCATGGATACCTTTCTGCAAGTAGTTTCTCTGGTTGAAGGACATGCTTAGGAGTTTTATATTGGTGCATTTGTAGCTCTAATTTGTGCACCTGGCCCCGGGTATGGTGTCCTGAGTATCACTTCTGGACAGCCTCTCCACTCTCCAGTGTCAGATGCTTCTGTTGTTTTTAACTTTTAAAGGTTACATTTATTTATATGTGTCTGTTTCTGTATGTGGATGTGCATATGCCATGGTGTTTTGTGTGTGTGTGTGTGTGTGTGTGTGTGTGTGTGTGTGTGTGTGTGTGTGTGTTGGGGCGAGGGTGTTGGAAGACAATTTGTGTGAGTGGATTCCCTCCTTCCATCATGTGGGTCCTGAAGATCTTCAAGCTTGGCAGCAAGCACCTTTACCTGGAGAGCCTTCTTGCTGACCCTGCTCCTGCTTCTAACATTAAACAATGCTGCAATACATACCCTTGACAAAAGTGACAAGTGATCCTCAGATAACATACAGGAGTGAAACTGTGGGGTCAGGTCATGTCCATTGTTACTTTTCCTGCCCGCTGACAAACTACTTCCCCAGTACACCCTCCTCCAAGCAGCTCAGGGGTTCTACTTGCTCTGTCCTAGTCAGCACTTGTGTCACCAGAGTGAAGGGCATGCAACCGTGACCCAAGGAGGTTTGGTTTTAATTTGCTTCCTTGAGTTATCTGAGGATATTTTTTCCTAACCTTCTTGGCCTTTGTTCCCTTACCCCCTTTTTGTTTTGTTTTCCAAGACAGGGTTTCTCTATATAACAGCCCTAGCTGTCCTGAACTTGCTTTGTAGACCAGGTTGGCCTCAAACACATGAGCCCCACACGCCTCTAATTCTGAGTGCTGGGATCAAAGGCATGCGCTCCTACTGCTCATTCTTCTCTGAGTTTCCTTGTTCACATCTCTTACCCACACTGTTTCCTAATTACGCTGTAGGGCTTATTTATGTCTTCTGCACACCAACCCTTTCTTAGTGAATGAATTACAGAAAACTTCCAAACAGTGGCTTTCCTTTTGTTCCTGGTATCTTCACTGATGATGCTGAAAATTCTCAAATGTAAACCTAGATATTTTCAACCTCTCCCATTGTGTTCTTAATTTTTCTGATATATAAAATGCACCACCACCATGTGCAGTCTCACTCTTTCCCTGCAAAAGTTTTAAAGTTTGCTCTAAGAGTATTCTCGTCTAAATATAGAAATGCCCAGTTCTCACTGCCAACTCCTTGATATGCAGATTCAGAAGTGGGCCCCTCGCACCTGCAACTTTAACAAAAATACATTCCATCCACGGTGCTATTACAGCCAGCCTGTGAAACACTGCCAGGCTCCTTTCTCACCCACTGGATGCTAACGCAAGGCACTTCCTCTATAGAACCCCACTGTTCTGAGGGGCTGAGGGGAGAATTCCAAAGACTCCCAGGTCCAGAGATTGAGGGGCACCATCTGGTGTGCAACCCAGTATCTGTGACTGAGTGTCCTTTACCAGCTACTTCAAAGAGGTCCCCTTACCCACACCATGCCCAAGGGTCTCCATTCTTCCCGTTAAGCAGGTTTTCTCCATATCAAGTTGAAATCCATCGCAGCTTCATTTCCGCCAGCTGGTCCCACATCTACACCCTTTCATTCTCCTAAACTTCCTGGCCATCACTTACGCCCCCAGCCACCTGTCTAGTCTGGCTCTGCTCCTTCTCCCTTCAGCCCTCCAGCCATACAGCCTTCTTCCTTCTTCAGCTTGCTGAGTATCTTCTTGCCTTAGGACCTAGAGTGTCCTCTCCAAACTTGGCTTTCTCCATACCCCCTGCCCCTAGGCTAGAAATTACAAACAGATCTGATTAACATCTGTCTCTCCACCAGAATTTAATTCTATTGCTTCTGTTCAAGGCTGAATCCTTAGCATTTACAATAATACCTAGCACAGAGTCAGC